>JABSTQ010008185.1:0-93790 GCA_013358835.2 Ixodes persulcatus | reverse complement strand
CGGCCTTCGTTTGGTAGAGTTTATTATCTCTAGCCATCATAGTAACATGGCGGACAGCACTATGGCGGCAGGCTGCCATAAAATGCCCATGGATCTAGTACACTGTACCGTGGGTGCTATTTCGTGCTTGATTGAAATTGTTTGACGAAGCAGATTCTTGAAACCCGGCGTGAATGGTAGCCTCATCTTTGAGGACCCGGCGAAAGTTCTACGAAAGCGCAGCACCGGGGGAAAAGCAGCGCAGCTCTCATCGAAAGCAGACTCCGTACCGGCGTTTGCTTTCGATGCGTGCTGTGCTGCATTTCCGCGGTGCTGCGATTTCGTGAAAGTTTCACCGGGTCCTAGAAGATTGGGCTACCCGTTCACGCCGGTTTTAAAAATATGATTTGTCAAACAATTTCAATCAAGCACGAAATATCACCCGTGCTACTTTGATGGCAGCTGGCCACCACAACTGCTACAACGCTGTCTGCCATGAATGGATGATAGTGGCTGCAGCAGCTGTGCCTTGGCTAGAGGTGATATAAATCTACCAAAAAGATGGCCACATTCGCGCAGCGGGCAAACCCGATCCAGCAATTGTCATAGAGATCAGTGGACGTGACATAGCAGAGAGGCTGCAACTCTGCGTGCTGGGTGAAGTGGACCTCAGGAATTTCACCTTCGACGGGAGCGCAACAGCCAATCAAATGATGTGCCGCCAAGTGGAGCTTTGGCTAGAAGTCGGCTTGACAGGAGAGAAGTCCGGGTGGGGGCTCCTGAGGTGCCCTGCATCTGCGCTGACCTTGTGATGGCCCCCTGAGGTGTCGTGTCTATGCAGATGGAGGGCAAGAACATCATTGACGCTTTACCTGACAATGCCGTCGAGGACGGAATTGGACTTCTGGTCGGGGTCGATCACTACTGGGATGTCGTCGCCAGAAGCGTGATGTGCCGAGCCCCAAACTGATGGCAGTGGACACGGTATTTGAATGAACCCTGCAGGGCCAGGTCGGAACAACCAAGTCTACGACAATCTTCGTCAGCCACCAACGTGATGAGGGTCATCGTGAGTGAGGAGACCGACGAAATATCCGCTCAGCTCAGATTCTTTTTGGAACTGGAGCACCTTGGAATCAAAGAACAGCAAACGACAACCTCTCACCATGAAGCCATACTTCAGCATCACAAAACAAAATCATCAAGTACGAAGACGGTCGGTATGAAGTGTCGCTTCAAACGGCCGAGGAACTAACAGACAACCTAGATATGCGGTAAGGCATCTTAGATCGCGAACCACTCGCCTCCCAGAGTGAGCAGATAATCAAGGAATATTATGTCTGCATCAGAGACTATGTCAAAAAGAGCTACGCCGAGCCAGTTGAAAAGGAAACAGCTCTGCAAGCGGTCGAGCCTACTACATGCCGCACCCAAGTGGTCGCACGTCATGAAAGCAGAACGACCTGAATGAGGGTTGTATTTGACCCATTGTTGAGCGCTGGAGGTCGTTTCTCACTGAACAAAGTTCTGGAAAGCGGGCCAAATTTGAATTTGGAGCTGATCGACCTGTTCATCAAGTTCCGCACCCACAACATCCAGATCATCGCGGACATTGAGAAATCCTTCCTGCAAGTGTTTCTCGAAAAGCGATCGAAGTGTGGTGCAGTTCCTATGGTGTGAGAAAATGCCGACATGCAGGGAAAAGCTTCAACCAATTGTGCCATATCAGGCGATGCGTATGTCCTTCGGCGTGACGTTGAGCCCCTTTCTCCTAGCTGCAAAATTACAACATCATCTCAAAAACGGGCCAGAGCAGTTCACAAAGACGGTAGACGCCATACGGAGCCAACTGTACGTTGATGACCTCGTCACTTGTGTTGATAGTCGACAGGAGGCGAGGGGGCTCTATGAAGAGGCAGCGAAAATCTTGAATCAAGCTGGCATTTGACTCTGCAAGTGTATGTCGAATGGCCTCGAACTGGTATAATTTTTGGAAGATGGAGAGACCCAACACACCGATGCTGACTTTGGACATTCGGGAGTCAGAAAGGTCCTGAGAGTGGGCTGGAATCCTCAAACATACCAGTTTGAGTAAATGATAAGCTCTCTCATTGATTTATTGTAATCACGATTGGACAGCAAGAGGTCCATGCTTTTAGTGTTGGCGAGAATCTTTTGGATTTTTGTGGCTCCTACAACAGCAATCATCAAGATTATGTTTCAGGGATTGTGGGAGCTCGGAGTCAACTGAGATGACCCCCAGCCGGAGTCTCTGCAGGCTGTGTGGGAGCACTAGTGCGGGGAGCTTCTCTGAATTGAAGACGTGTCTGTCCCCGGAGTGATCACCCAAACTTTTAGAAGCGACAAGATGAAATCCAAAAGCCTACAGGGCCATGCCATACATGGCAACTAAGACTCAGTCGGGGAAAGTGAACACAAGCTTGTTCATGTCCAAACCCACGGTTGCCCCTCTTAAACGCCTTTCACTGCCCCGACTCGAGATGATGTTAGCCCTAATTGGTGCGCACCTGTCCCACAAATCACGAAAGCTCTACACCTGAAAAGTGCTTCCACGCGGCTCTGGACAGACTCCACAGTGCCCATGTCCTGGGTCAAGGGAGCGGCAAACCGATGGAAGCCCTGTTGCCGAAGTACAGCAACTGGCAGACCCCAAAGATACGAGTTGTGGGAAAAATAAACTAGTCTTGCTTGTTGTTACTGAAATGAAAGGGTGCTGGTTCGCGAGTGTCTCAACTTGATGGTTCAGGTAAAGCAAGTTTTACCGAAATGCTACATGGCGTGTACCCTTTTCAGAAAATACAGGTTCACAGCCTACAAGGAGTTTGTATGGTGGATTTGGGGCAGGCTGGGCCGTCGCCGACGTGTCAGGCTCCCATGCTGCGTGGTCGGAAGGATCAGGGAACAGTTTCCGTCGGCAACATACACAGGGTTCCAATACTGCGGCTTCCTTGTTTGGCCTCTGGGAAACGCTGCACAGAGACTTCCCTCGTGAGTGGGGAACGTAGGTGGCCTGGACCTCCTGATAGGTGCGGACTCCTTCCGCCAACCCCAGGAAGCAGCTGAGCAGCTTCTGGGTGTAGTCTAGATCAAGAATGATAAGAATTAAGTCACTTGCATTGTGTCAATAAAAGAGCTTGCATTTACCGAAGGATGCAGGCTCCATTTTTCGGTTGACGACCCACTCGCCTTTCCTCGCCTTGGGGAATTTCAGGACAAAGCAGTCCTTGCCATCCTTGGTTGTAGCCTGCTTTCGGTCCGAGTTTGCGTTGTAATGAAGGACAGCAATGGCAGTCCTGTGAAGGCCACGCAAAATAGGCAGAATATGTCCTTAGCATATTTCACCATTCTTACAAACATAAAAGGGAACCTCGTTGACCTAGAATATTTCAAAATCTCAGCCTACCGTGCCTCCATGCCCTCCAGGCTGAAGTGGCTCGACTTCAGGGTAAATCGTAGCAGCAGGCTGTGAAAGGACTCAAGCCGGTACGTCTGGCCATCTCCAGACAGCTTAGGGGTGTCCTTCAGTAGTTGCTGTGACATTACCACCTTTTCGAGGGCGTCGTACGGCTCGGTTCCTGCAGCTAGAAACAGCACCAGATTAAATGGTAAGGACAATGCACTCTGTAAATTCCCTGGTATATGTCAACATTACCCTTATGAAGCCACCAGCGTTCTTCAACGATTGGGGCATGCGTGCAAGCAGGGTAGAGCGGGTCAGGATGCTGGTGCACATTGTCCACATGGCGCATCAAGGACATCCACTTGGCCAGCACCAGTGCGCCGTTGTCGTCACTGGTTTGGGCACACCAGTAAACGTGTGCCCGGACGGACAGTCTTGACCCACTTGTTTAGCAGGCTGTTGCGCTTTGTTTTCCCCGCGAGGGCCAGCTTGCTCCCGATGCCTTCAAATTAGAAAAGGTGTGTGCATGGCAAGCAGAGTAACAATGAATTTTGCATGACAGTATATGCATATATGTTCAATAGAGTAAAAAAAAAAGAAGCATCAAGCTCACAAAAAACCAAGTTCAGCATCACTTGTAGTATGTAATCCGCACTAAAAACCTGGCTAATGCTGTTCACTGAAGGAAAACATTTTAAGGTGTCCCCCAAGTAAACAACTGTTGGAATCATTTGGCAAGATAATGTTACCTCTGGCAACATGCCATGCATCGAAACGGTGCTTGGTGTTTGGGTAGTGGCTCTTCATCAGGGCATTCACCCCAAAGTGGCGGTCCGTGACGAGCACATGCGGGCAGAACCCCCAGCCCTGGAGATGGTCCAAGGAACGTTTGAGGCCCTCAGTCTCCATGTTGTTGCTGGACTTGACTTCTGTTGACTGATGTAAAAAGAAAAGGTAACAAAATATAGAACATACACAAAAATACAGACATATAACTAGTCTTGTGCGAATAGTGGATTTTGAGTTGAGTTTGAAGTGAATTCGAAGCGAATAGTCGTTTTGGCCGAATATTTTCGAATCAAATATTAAATAGTTTTTTCACGCCTTTCACTACCATTTCATAATGCTTAGACGGAAATTCATCTAAACATGTGAAGGTTGTTCCACTTGTTCATTTATAAGTTGAGTTTAATCTATCTATATTTATGAACTGTGAAGCGCACTCAACGCAGCTAACCCACCGCAATCAAGACTTCGAAAAACGCAAATAGTGCAGTTCTTCTCGAAGCGAATACCGAATATTGTATCATTCGAAACTAGTATTCAAAATTTCGAATATTCGCACAACCCTACATAAAACAATGCCCAAGCAAATATTCTACTTATTTATAAACGAAAGGTAACAAGATAAATAACTCAATTGAAGCAGGCAATTTTCTACTTGGCCAGTTCTTACCTGGATAACCTCGAAGTGTACGAGTTTGTTGATGTTTGTGTCCAGCAGAGTGTACGTGCCATATTTGGCCGAGTAGCCGGGAGAATCGGCATGGCCGTCGCCTGCAAGGTGAAGCTTGCTGCCACGCATCGCTGTAAGGAGGGTGGTCTGCTCTTCTTTCCATACCTTTGAAATACAGAAATATAACGTCAATCTCAACTCCAAGAGATTCACTGTTTAACCAACAATTCTCTGGGCAGGTGTACTCACCTTTGCAGCGGCAGGGAACACCAGACAGCCTTGAATCAGGAAGAGTTGGCTCTTTTGAAGAACGGCAACACCTACAGAGCTCAGGAGACGAATCACTCGTGTAGGACTGGCCCCAGAGAATGTGATGGCGGTGGGTAGGGGGAGGTTCATCAATGCCTTGCTATTAATCCTGGGCTGGCTCTCCCAGACAGTCTTGTGGCCCCTTAAACATATCGTCACAGCATGCAGCAAGGTCCCCCGTTCCTTCAATCTTGTTTGTGTAGGAGCTAAGCATTCTCTACAGACCGAAAGCAACTGCAGGAGCATTGAAGCACAGACTATGTACTTCCTCTCTTTCAATGGGCTCGTGGTCGTGGCAGAGGTGCTGCACTCTCTGCAAAACAAAACAAGCAGTGCAGTTAAAACTTGCTTCAGAAGCTGTGTTTTTTCCATTTCTCTACGCTTTCGCTCGTTGTTAGGTCAGGGGCTCCGGAACCAGGGGGGCTGTCGCCTCCACATGTTCTAAACCAGAGGGGGGGGAACATGCCCCCACCCTAAAAGCTGTTCCGATCCCCCCCCCCCCCCCCTCTCACCACCCGTGAGGCTGTTGTATGTTGAAGCTGCACTCCATTGGCGACGAGGTGCCACAAGCTAATCAGTATAGTTGGTGACATGTATTCTTTCTTTGGAAGCCTTGTTAACCCGTTCGTTTGAAGTTGTCATTCATTATTTGTCCAATATGTGCGTTCTTACTAATCAATCTCCGAAGATTCTATCAGACTGAAGCCTTCATTTATCTGCACTGTGCTTCGTCAGTTGCCATTATATATAAAGAGAGAGAGAGAGGTGAACTACACAATGCAACATGAGCCCCCAGACGTTGCCCCCACGCATCAGATATACTTCTAGGACTTTACACTCAAAATCCAGAACATCAAAGCTATATCCTATTTGTAGCATATAATTATGGTTTCCAGAAGTTACATTGAGCACATACGCATCAGGACCTTCATCATCCGAGCTCACGGAGTCGTTCCAGGCACTGGTGTCTGGAGAATCCAGTTCCTTGTCCGAGTCGATCGAATCATTCGGCCGATAGCTGGTGTCCAAGGGGTCGCTGTACATGTCCTCAGAGTCGCTCTCCTCATCGCTCGTGTCTACAGGATCGGTCTCGGGTTGCGAAGTCTGAGGAGTGCCGTCCAACTCCACTTCCAAAGAGCTGGGGACTGTGCCACTAGTAGGCGTAGAGCACCGCTGAAGTGGCTGCTCGTGTTGTGCGAAGGTTGCTTCTGCTACACAGTAGGAATAAGCATAGAGACGGTTATTCATTGTTTTGTTTCAATTTCATGTAAGTGCTCACCCTCAGTTCCTTCTGCTGGTTGTAGATGTCCTGGGGCACCGGTCTCATCTCCCAGGGGACTTGGGCCTGCCACTTCCGAAACGGACTCGTTCTCGGGACGAACACAGCCGTGCAACGCATCTGCAACAGAAGTGCATTGCAAATGAAATTCAGTTATGATCTCTTTTCTCAAATGTAAGCCTATGTAAAGGACACTGCATCACATACCAGAGGATGTGTTCGACGCCTGAATTTCAACCGATGTGTGGGAAGGTTTCTCTGTTTGTATGCCTTTGCTGACATACCAAGACTTTGGCGTCTGTGTACCTGGAACATGAAAATCGTGATATTTAGGATACATGCTTCAAAATTCTTACTGTGCAGGCACCTTTTATTAGCCTTTTTGAACATGTCTGGCTCCATGTACTACATGTGGGTGGCCGGATGACATACACGCACGTAATTTCGCTCGAGCTTGCAACCTGCGACGCCACTGAAGTAGCTCGGTCCCTTTCCTGTAAGAGTGGTGCACCAAGTGATAGCATCTGCAGGCACACCAAACACAACATGTAACTAATGTAGGCAGAAATACATACTGGAATTGGGCATTCTGCTCTAGCTGAATCCACTCGGATGACAGAAGGTTCACTTTGTGACGCTTCGTGGGCTCCGTTTTTTTCGGAGGCATCACTGGGCGACGCATTCAAACACAGAGTTTCCCTTGCTGTGGCTAATGTGCTGCTCTTGCATGCTCGGATCCTTTCCTGTAAGAGTGGTGCACCAAGTGATAGCATCTGCAGGCACACCAATCACAACACGTTACAATGTAGGCCGAAATACATACTGGGATCGGGCTTTCTGCGCTAGCTGGATCCATTCGGATTACAGAAGGTCCACTATGTGACGCCTCATGGGCTCCGTCTTTTTCGGAGGCATCACTGGGCGACGCATCCAAACGCAGAGTTTCCCTTGCCGTGGCCAATGTGCTGCTCTGGCGTGCTCGGTTCCTTTCCTGTAAGAGTGGTGCACCAAGTGATAGCATCTGCAGGCACACCAAACACAACATGTAACAATGTAGGCCAAAATACATACTGGGATTGGGCATTCTACACTAAGTGAATCCAGCTGGAGGCTAGCAGGTTCACTTAGAGACGACAGCGCTTCTGTGCCTTTGTCAGAGGCGTCGTCCAGTGTAGTGCCTGCCAGCAAACTATCATGTGCCAAGGTTGTGCTGCTGAGTTGCCTAGCTGTATCTTGGTCTCCACTCTGTGAAGGCAATCAAACAATATTTAGTACTCTTCCTTTGGCCATTAAACTCAACATCTTACAAAAGCCTGCTTTATAGGAAGTGTAGAAGCAGTTCAAATAAACTTGAACATAGACAGCACTAATTCAATGCATCTTCTGTGTGAACTTTTTAGCAATAAAACTATTGAGAATTCCTGTAGATTCCTCATTTGATAAAAGAAATTTCGTAAAACTGGGTCTTGAAAACCATATTTTGTTTGGTTTCAAGTGCGGAGTTATTTTTGTTTTTTCATGACTCAAATGTACCTCAAGAGAAAACAAAGCAAATGCGATTGTTTCCTCAACAGATTAGCCTCGAGCCTGTACAGTTGCCTCCTTTACAGTGGTATTGCGCGTATAAACTACCCACTTTAGGTTCCTTACATTTAAAAACAATCAGTTTTAGCAAAACCTGGCTGTTTTAGTTTCTCTGTATGGCTCATTTTGAAACTCCACAGCTGTTTCACAAGAGGATATTCGCTGTGTTTCCTGTTTATAGCGCGCATGGTTTTTATAGAACAGGTAAAAACGCAGGCCAGACGGTGCGGTTTCAGCGGAAGTGCGAGCGAAGCCAGAGATGAAGAGCGAGCTGCGCTTCCAATCTTGCCGGCAATGCGCGCAGTGCGTGCTTCATCTCTCGCACTCTGCTGAAACGATGAAAAGTGTTGGCGCTTTCGAGAGCACTGAGTATGCACTAAGTAACCGACAAATGTACGTACTCGGGTCCGACGACGTTTCACGCATGAGCTGTCTTCGGAAGGTGCTCTGCCAGTGAAGATGGACGGCACGGCGTCTGGCTTCAACTTCGCGTACTTTGTCGAGAAGCCATTGTCCGCTAATAAACGCAAATCTCGTTCATAGCACTCCGGCGGGAAATGATCGGAGCAGATCAATAACCGGGCTGTCGGCGACAAGGGCTTCTCATAACCCGATCGGTGCACGGCGTCCGTCCACAGTTTCCGACGTTCAGTGTCGGCAGGAAGCGAATGGAAGATAACTCCCGGGCTGCTCAGCTGGCAGCGAGAACAGGCAGCGACACAACACCGCGAGCCCCTGCCTTTGCGCCCTTTACCGGCCATCACACCCAGGCGCCAGGCATCGGAGACTGACAAAACCGACCACACCACGGCGCAAACCGTAAAAAGCACGAAGCTCTCTGTTCTCTGCCTGCCAGCCTGCCTGCGCCGAGCCAGAGCAGCCAGAGCGAGCCAGTGGGCCGAAGCCAGAGACGTAGCCAGAGCCGAAGCCAGAGCCGAGGCAGCTGCGCCGGTAGCAGGCGGTAAAGCTGGCAAGTTCTCATTGGAAAAGAGAATACCAAGAAAACAAAACGTATGTAACGGACGTCAGCAACGAAAACGGAAATACAACGTTGGCTGCCTCGCACTTTGCCCGCTAAATTAGCGGATTTTGGTGACTTCGGGCATCTCAGTCTTTGTTGGCCGGTTTAATGGTCTTTTAGATGGTATGACGTTCTAATATCTGCCATGCGGTCTCTCTAGATGATAATAAAGAGAGCTACATTGTTTTCTCAGAACAGAAAATGAAGTGGAGTTGCCCTTTAAAGACCCAGCAGGACGTAGTTACATCGGGGTGGGGGCAGACAACATAAAAAGGCAATATATACAAAACACTCTTTATGCACTACTACCGATATTTATCTACAAAAATAAAAGAACAAAAGAGCACCTGATATAAATATAACAACAAAGCAAATATCTAAACCAAAAAACATAATTTCACTAATAATGCACATTATTAAGTCACTCAGAAGTCATGACATCAACAAAGCCAGTTCCTTATAAAATAATGAGGTTGATGATTCCCGAAACAGGATGGCGTCAGCAAAAGCTCAGGTGGAATTGAAAAGGTTGTTCCAATCACAGATGCCACTTGGAACTGTTGAAAGGTTGAATGCATACGTTGTTCCAGTTTGGTGCATGAAATTCCTGCTGTTGGTTGTTCGCTGAAAACGACCAACGGCATGCATGCCACTTCCACCCCATTTTGTTTTCGTTTTGAGAGACAATGTCAACAAGCAGACATTTGATGGTAGAGTTCATTTTCATTTACAAAACACGAGCGTTATGTTCAATGATACATTGATACTGCTGTTGAGCATTTTATTTCTAAAACGAGTTTGCACTTCCCAGCGACAAATTTTGGGCGTGACCCGCATGAAGACACAAGGTGACCATTACGGCTAACCCTGAACGTAATGAACGGCTGATCGCACTTAGATCATTTCAGCTCTTCTCTTGCCACATTTTAAACCCGAGTGCCTAATTTTGCTAACAGAAACTAAGTGTCAGTTAGCCTTCCTAATCAGGAACAAAAAATGAAAGCCGTTTACAACTCAATGTAACGCCGAATTAGAGTGCAGCTCTTGAGGAGGAGGGGAAGGCACGGGGGGGGGGGGGGGGGGTCACGTGGCCCGGGGGTGTAACCTCAAGGGGGAGGGGGGGCGGGGAAAATTTTCCGCTATATTTAGCGAGAAAAATTTTCCGCTAAATTTAGCGGGTAATATTTTCCGCTAAAATTAGCGGGGAAAATTTTCCGCTAGATTTAGCGGGTAAAATTTTCCCCTAGAGTTAGCGGGAAAATTTTTCCGCTAAGTTTAGCGGAAAAAATTTTCCGCTGATTTAGCGGGAAAATTTTCTGCTAGGTTTAGCGGGAAAAATTTTCCGCTAGATTTAGCGGGAAAATTTTTCCGCTAAATTTAGCGGGGAAAATTTTCCGCTAAATTTAGCGGGGAAATTTACTCATCATGCACCGCGCGGTTACGCCGAAGGCCGACGCCGACGGCGACGGCGACGCCGACGCCGCTCAAGCCGGAAACGGGCGCCTAAGAGCTGCGCTCTAAAAAATATCACTACACGCAGCCAGTTGTCGTTCTAAACGAGGTCTTCCTGCGTAATGGACGTGTTTAGCAGTTTTCATCAAGATACAGTAGTCGTCTTTAACATGTCGGTAAAAAGGAGAACAAACGTATTGGCAAAAACAAGCGGGGAAAGGTATTAAGTTCAGTGTGCACTTGGTCGTGCAGTAAGGCGGCGAATTAGAATTCCTCCCGCGCGACCTCCGCTTTCCTCCTTCTTTCCCAATACCCTTTCTTAAATCGAGAGCAGCCGAGCGCAAAACAGAAGCCCTGGGACTGCGGCTGCGTTGTTAAATGAAGGAGAGTCTAAGTAACACTTTTTTTGAGGATGCCGCTAAAAATACAGGTTTGCGGGGAGAAGTATATTCGAAAAAGCGTGTTCAGTCAATGTTGTTAAGAATAATATGGTTGAAAATATGATAGGGTAAGGTAATTCTTCTGCTAAGGGATTTTTTTATATTCTCTAAGAATTCAATATTCTGAGTGTCTTCCCTAAAGGATGAAATTTGAAGGAATGGGGTTTACGAGAATGTTGCTGAAAAAGCGGCTCTAATACGTTTCTTCCGGAAGGAGTATACGTTAGGTAAAGGCATTTGACCGACATCACTACAAAGAGCGTGTCAAGAAAGAGGTCTTCCCTAATAGGGACAAGTTGGTGTGGGGTCCTCCGCGAAACCTTAACGTAAAAAGAAGTGGTGTAGAACGCATATCCCCAAAAAGAGAACAAAATCTTATTTAAAAGTGTGATAGTGTTCGGAAAACTATTCTCCTGAAAGAGGGCGAATCGGCGAAGGGTTTACTATGAGTACACTGTGAAAGAGTGTAGTTCGGAAAGGGGTCTTTCCTTAGACGCTTTTCCGGTCCTTGGCGTGACTGCGGGGAGGTGGGCACTGGGTGCGGCGTCCTAATTTTTGGACCGGCGAAATTCTGGAAGCTGCAGGTCAGGCGCGCTTGGTTGGGTCCTAATTCTGATGATTCTGAATCCAGGTCACGCTCGCTGGGGTTCGCGACATTTTTGTTCTTTCTGTTGGGCAGTTTTTTCTCTGCTTAACGCTGATGGTCAAGCGGTCTGAGGTCGTATAAGCGCAGGGAAGAGGATTCGATTTTTTCACATTTATTATTTTTTATCCTTATTTTTTTCCGCGGTTGTTGTAGCTTGCGGTCAGCTGAAGATGCTGTGTATCAATTGTTTTTATTTACCTAGAACCTCCTTCTTCCCAACAATTTTTGTCTTTTTTACCAGCAATAGGGGAGGAGGGTTCTTCTTTTTTCATGAAGTAATTACAAAAATCTGAGCACAGCGAGAGCACATAATTAGGGCTGTGAAATTATCGAAAAACAAATATACTCTGTGCACTGCTAAAATGACGCGGCGGTCGAAGCTACGTGTTCAATGGATCAGTCAATATTCTGCCTTTTATCTTCCGCCCCCGATTTTGGGCGTGAGTTTAGGCAGAGGGAGTAATTACATGATGCAAGGCTGTCGGAGGACGAATGAGCATGTCTTCCACTACCTTGTCGACTTAGCGTTAATTGAGTATATTGTCACGAATTAAGGCGACGAGAAGGCGAAGATTGAACTGAAAATAAAGGTTTAATGGGTGAACTTGTGCCAACCAAAAATAAATAAGTAACGAAAGAGCGTCGAGGCAGCAGAAAAGCTGGCGGCGAGTCGGCGGCGAATCAGAGAGCGCGAGCGAGACTGACTCGACAAGGTCACGGGAAGCTGCTTATCTACAACGCGTCACTATCTCGAAAGTTCGGCAAAGAAGGCTCGAGCGTCGCGCGCTCGGGGCGAGGATGAACTGGCAATTTCGAGAAAAACAAAGCAGGTGGAAAGCTACGTCTGGTGCGACAATGAACGCGAATCTTCTAGATGTCGGTGACCGAGCGTTGCTTTCTCGGCCCTGCGGGTGGCATTATCCCCCCCTTTTAAAAGTGCATCGTCCCGATGCAACGCGAAAGGAAAACAGAAATAGCTAAAAAATTTACGGTGAAACGAAATAAACATTTCTAGCAGTCCTAGCGCGCGTAGAACGGCTTGAGTCGAACTACGTGGACAACTTCGGGTCGTGGCTGGCGGCGTCCTGATGGTCGGGTTCCGTCGGGGAGCACCTCGTAGTTCAAGTCCCCAAGGCGGTGGATGACCTTGTAGGGTCCGAAGTATCGTTTTAACAGTTTCTCGCTGAGGCCGCGGCGGCGAATGGGCGTCCACACCCACACCCTGTCTCCGGGCTGGAACTCCACGTCGCGGCGACGAAGGTTGTAGCGGCCAGCGTCCACACGTTGCTGGTCTTTTATTCGAAGACGGGCCAGCTGGTGTACTTCTTCTGCTCGTTGGCTGACCAACTGAGATTCGTCGGTGCCGTCGTCCGTCGGGTCGTGGGGCAGCATGGCGTCGAGCATCGTCGTCACCTTCCTGCCGTGCACCAGCTGAAAAGGTGTAATGCCGGTAGTTTCTTGAATCGCCGTGTTGTACGCAAACGTGACGTAGGGCAACACTTCATCCCACGTCTTGTGTTCCACGTCTACGTACATCGAGATCATATCGGCGATGGTCTTGTTTAGCCGCTCCGTCAGTCCGTTGGTCTGCGGGTGGTATGCCGTGGTTCGGCGGTGGTCGGTGTGGCTCAGGCGGAGTATCTCTTGTGTCAGTTGCGCCATGAACGACGAGCCTCGGTCCGTAATTAGGACTTGGGGAGCGCCGTGTCGGAGGACGATAGACTCCACGAAGAACTTGGCTACTTCCACGGCGGTCCCCGACGGAAGTGCTTTTGTCTCGGCGTACCTGGTGAGATAATCAGTTGCCACGATTATCCAACGGTTTCCCTGCGTCGACGGCGGAAATGGTCCGAGAAGATCCATTCCAATCTGCTGGAATGGTGCCGTCGGGGGCGCGATCGGTTGCAGGAGACCTGCCGGCTTCGTCGGTGGTTTCTTGCGTCGTTGGCATTCGTGGCACGAGCGGACGTAGAGGTGGACAGTCTTCGGGAGCTTGGGCCAGTAGTATTTTTCTCGGATCCGTGCAAGAGTCCTACTGTAGCCAAGGTGACCAGATGTTGGGTCGTCGTGGCAGGCTTGGAAGATCTCTTCTCGAAGACTTGCAGGAATCACCAGGAGCCACATCGAGTTGTTGTCCTCGATGTTCTCTTTATAGAGGTTCCCTCTCCGGACGGCGAATCTTGGCAGGTCACGTGAGAAGGCTCGGGGAATCATACCCCCTCGTCCCTCCAAGTGGTCGATCAGTGCACGCAACTCAGGATCGTCCCGCTGGAACTGGATCGTCCCGCAAGCAACTTTAATATTCTCACGCTTCCCGTGAGAATATTAAAGTTGCTTGATCAATTTATTTAAAATTTTAATGCCGCATGAACCAGTCTCGTTTTGGTCCGAGAAATCCTTTTCAAACCTCTTATGGTTTTATTGTATTTTATGATAACATGACTAGATGGGATCACTTGAGAAAAGCCATAGGTTTAGCGAAGGAGCCACCTGGGGTTTGAGTTTGGGCAATGAATGTGATAGCGAGTGCGTTCTCAACTGCTGAATAAACGTGGCACCGCAGCTTTCGCGTAATCATCCAATAAGTAATTTCAGACGCTTTCGCGAGTTTACAATCTTGCAATATTATTGTGAAGACGTCCTCAAGGACATACGAACTGTGCGAGAGGTGTCGTGGTGTTCATTCTACTCCTTCATCGGTCATTGTCAGCTTGTGTACCGGCAGGAGAACAAATTGCAATTTGAAAACAGAGCGCGAGTCGTGAATGGCTCTCAACGTGAAATAAGACGCGACCACAATTTCAGCCTGCATCGTTCGTCACTTCACCGTGGCGCTCGGTTTGAGCAAAATATTTTTTTTTCCTTTTGTTAGCAGACGATGCACGGCGTGTCCTGGCTATACGCGTCTGCGAATGGCGCTTCGTAGCAGACGAACCGCGTTCTTCACTCGCGTTAGCAGATGAACCGTCTACGAACGCTACCTTCGCTTCCTCCGCAAGAGGCAAGTTTGATCTCGTTCTGGCTCTTGCGGCGACTAAATTCGGAGCCCAGGTTCTTTGGTGGCATTTGTGGTCAGGGGTTGTGCGGGGCCTTGACGATTGCAATTTGCTGTGTCGCCTGCAACATCAGATTCATACACAGGAATTCTGCTACCTGCGTGAATAAGACTGCTTTTCCTCGTTGCCCACTTTGTACGTGGTGTACTTCGCAGGCTTACAATTTTCTTGTCTACTTCTCGCACCGTCTGGCTTGTGAGATGTCTTCTTCGTTCTATACCTCGTATATTGCCTGATTTGTTCACTTCTTTGTATGTTATTTGTTATTGCATCGTTAGCTTTGTACGTCGCCTTATTTGTTTTCGTTTTGTTGAACGCTGCTTGCTTCGTTGTTTACTTTGTAAGTCAATTCCGTGATAAGTCGTCTACCTCGCTGCCTATTTTTTCTTCTCTATATTGTGATACCTTGCTAGCGTTTTTGTCCACTGTGAAGATTATTTAATTCATATGACTTTGTTTTTATACAGGGTGTTAAGTGTTCGATTTGAGCAGATTTCGAAAAAAAAATACAGTGAAAGGTACCCTAATGCGGTTTATGTAGGTTTGTTTTGCGGCAAGGGAGACATAATATAGGTAAGGTTTCGTGTCTTCGCATAAGTCCGAATATAAATCCCAAAAGCCTGAGCCGGTAGATTTCCCCTTAGTTCAGAGTTATTAAAAAAAAAAAAAAAACTAAATATTTCGAGGTATGAATAAAAAAATAAAACACAAAAAGGCGGTGTTTTACAAATAATCTTCAGGACAACAAAGGGCAGTCATCCTGAGGAGATGCAACTTCAGCGTCCGTTGAAATCTTGTACTACTCACAAAATTGTTTTTCATTTTAGCTCGTCAAGGTTACTTCGGGAGGGCGGGGACCTGGACACTTAAACTTTATTTATTTCGTTTTAAATGAAAAAAGGAATACTGTAAAATTAATCGAGAATTTCCAAAAAATTGAGAATTTAAGAAAAATAAACTTAAATAAGCCCCGAGCTTTCAGCGAAACATTAACTCCGAAAAACACCTTCCAAATCTAACCAGAAAACAACTCCGAAAACAAAATCCTCAATATATGCAATCTTCAAAATAATGCAGATAATTAACTAAAATTTGTTATTTACTTCTAATTTTATTAATTAGTAGTTATGAGTTGGGAGTTATGAGGACAAACATAGTCCTCTCATCTACCTAACTCCCTTACATATACACCCTACAAAATTATGAAGCATGTCATTTACTCGCACCTTGTTAACTTTCCGCATTTAAATTCTTTTTTTTTCACTCCTTCTCAGTTCGGCTTTCGTAAACTTCTTTAGTGCAAAACTCAAATGCTGTCTTCTACTAACGAGCGACTCTCTATTCTAGATCGTGAATCCCAGGTTGACTGCGTTTTTAGTGATTTTAGCAAAGCATTTAACAAAGTTTTCTACAAGCTTCTATTCCTCAAATATAGTAAACTTAACATTGACCCCACCGTTTTATCCTGGATTAGAGACTTTCTAACAAATCAATCTCAATTAGTATTTACTAATCAAGCTAATTCACTGATCAGTTCAATCACCTCAGGCGTCCCACAAGGGTCCATGTTAGGTCCTCTATTATTTCTAATCTACATAAACGACTTACCTCAGAATCTGTCTTCCATTGTTAGTCTGTTTGCGGACGACTGTGTCATCTGTCGCGAAATCACTGACTCATCACCACCCTCATACATCCTTGGTACCTGCCCCTTGGAAATCGTAGCTTCCTACAAATATCTTGGAGTTCATATATCTCATGGAACGCTCACATTGATCATATTACTGCTTACGCTAACTCCATGCTCGGCTACTTAAAATTGAATTTCACTTTAGCACCAATGTCACTGAAAGTACTTTTATTCAAAACCTTGGTATGCTCTAAATTGGTGTAAGCTGCAGCAATCAGCGATCCCGGTCACACCACACCCGTATCTAACATTGAAGCCATTTAAAACCGTGGCGCGCGGTTTATCTTTTGTAATTATCATCCTTCAGCCAGTGTGTCATCTACAAAATCTAACTCATTTTTGCCCCTTCTTTCCCTGCGCCATAAAGTATCTCGTCTACCGCTTTTCAATAGAATTTACTACTATCCCTACACTAAAAAAATAAATAAATAAAACTTATTATTCCTCCCATGCCCATCTCCTTTCGCCTTGATCATATGTATAAGGTTGGCATTCCCCAGTGTCGCACCTCCGCCTACCTCGACTCCCTTATTCCCAGGTCGTCATAGAAGTGAAACCACCTTCCCGCATCTTTAGTGTCCACTCCATATCATCAATTGATTCTTTTAGAGATGCAATAACCCAGCCATCTTTGATAGCAGGCACCCTGATTGCTTTTATTCTTGTTAAATATTTGTATTTATTATCGATTTTGTATTATGGTTTCTTACTTTCCCCTCCCCTCTGTAATGCCCTCGGACCCTGAAGGTACTGAATTAAATAAATCAATAAACTAGAGACCTGCTGAGCGTCATCGAAAACTACTAAATCAGTCAAATATAGAAAGACTTTCACGCGTGAAGCGCGGGGATGGGCGAAAGTCACCAGTCGTACAACAGGCACAAGGCTAGCTGTGCCAAAACGCACATGCTACGATTGTCACATGCGTTCTTTTTCACGGCAAGCCTTGTGCCTGTTGCACGAGTTGTGAATTTGGCGCACCCCCGCACTTCACATGTACGTCAAGTCTGTCCAAAATTGGCTGATTTGGTAGATTTCGATTGCGCTCAGCAAGTCCCTAATTGAAACCTTATTGTTATTTTGAATAATTATAAACGTAATCAGCATATTTTAGTTAATTATCTTACTGATCGTGAGGACTAGCTTCCTATAGTATGTCCCATTTGCCGTATAACTCAACTGTACAGGCAGTATTAGTGTACCTTTCACAAAACGTTTTCAGATTATTTAAAAAAAATTAAAGTCAACATTTTGAATATTACTTGCCTTGTCTCCCTTTGAATTGTCTCCCTTCCGCATTCTGGACAACCCTCGAAATTATGCGCTGTCCCGTGGACTCAGTTTACCGTCCGGTAGCCATGACGTTCCGCTCAACTAAAAGCGACAGGCCTTTATGTGATCTGCGAATGCTCGACATTTGTTTTGTTCGTATCTGCGTTCCTGCAAGTTTTTTGATGCCGCTGGTTCAACGTGTGGCAGCAGCAGAATTTAAAACGTAGGAGCATCAAAGAAAGCAAATTGAGTGTAGAAGGTCTAGAAGCAGAGAGGTAGGTGGAGTCTGTTGGAGAAAAGTGCCTCTCTGTGAGATTGAAGTAGCCACGGAAAACAAAGGAGGAAGGTAAGGCAGACCACCTTTTTAAGAATGGCATTTCTCCATGGCTCCCACCGAATTTATTTTTCTCGCGTTCCTCACTCGACGTTACGTTACTTTAGAAGATGTCCTCTTCGTTTATTTATACTCCGCCTGTTTTGCGGTTGGCTGCTCGTGTCGGCTCTTTTTCGATCTTCTCTTCGTCCTCTGTGTTTATTTGGCTTTCTCGAAGCCAGATGTAAAGAGGCCTCCCTTGTCAATCTGACTTCCAGAAAGCCTCCAGTTTTTTTTTTATTATTTTATATACTATGCAAATTTATGGCGTGTCTGAAAGCTTTTTTTTTTCTTTGTTTAAAAATTCAGAACAGGCTTTGTTTGTGCGCGCATTAGGCGACTGCCTGTTTTCGTTCTCTCTGTTTGTACTGTTTGCCGTCTTTTTGGCCTACTTGGCTGTAATCTAATGTTAGGGCCTCCCAGTGTCTTTTGGGAAGGCGGCTGGGAGACCGTAAGACAGTATTTTGTTTGTTTGTTCGTAAACTCTGGTGGAACATTTTTTGTTTCAATAAGTAAAGGAACAACACAACAAAACAGCTCGCAGAGGTATACGCCATCGAATCAAACAATTTCTTTAGTTTTAAACTAGTTAGTAGAATGTTCTTGTTATTGTTATTCTAATCTCCTTCCTTAAAAGAGATATAAAGCATTTCTTTTTATATTTAGAGGTTAGAATCTCGAGTCATGCGATACAATTTGACCCCTCATCCAAGGGAGCGAAAGTTGCTTTATTTGATTGTTGTTTCGTATGTTTGCACTATCAATATTAGCTTTGCTTTATGTTTATTTATGTTACATTGTTTTTGAGAACCTGAGATGGCTTTCTATTTAAAAATCCGCCAAGCTTTCTATGCGGATAAGCAGCGGAACACGGCCATCTATGCCGCATTTGTTTAGGTGGCTTCACCTCACAATTACTCTTATTGCGGCAAAGCACGCTTTACTGAGCGCTGTCGGCTATTTTAATTCGTTTCAGGAAATTGAATTTTAATCTAACATCGCTTTCGAGACACTTCTAGAAAATCCTGTCGTTCTCAAAAGGTTTGTACAAATAAATTCGTGCAAGATATGCTGCACATATCTTCCATGTGCGGATTTTTGTTTTATTACCGTGCATACATCGCATATATCTTTTCGCAGCTCCACACGTCCGATAATCTACTTAAAAATCCCTGCATGTTACACTGCCCGCGTTGCATTATGGGGCATCTTTGGTCATGGAGAGGAGCAGCATGGTTTCTATTTCGACGGCCTTGTTTACGAAGTAGTGCATCACAGTACTGGATTTAATTCAGGTCAGCGCTTGCTTGCATCACACCCATTCATCATCGTGAGAGCCCTCGTTGAGCTTAGCGGCCGTAAGGCCCCCGGCCCCCGGACCTCCACCGGCCGTAAGGACCTGCCTAGACGTAGCGAGGAGTACGAGCAAGGCTTGCCGCGTCCCATACATTTCTGGCGGCCTGGCAACCACTCCAGAGTTCAGCATGACCCTCCCGTGTCATGGATCATTTAAGAAGCCCAGGATATTCAGATGACGGAACAAAATGATCGGCCCAGTACAATACGCCTTCCTTTGTTTACGTTGGCACAAACTCTGGGACGTCGGGAGTCCCCAAAAACATGCCCCAGCGTTCTATCCGTATTGGTAGGCAACACAATTAATTTGAGGAAAGTCACCTAATCGAAAATGGGTGCATTGTATTTGGTCGTGATGGGATGTCGTGAATAGATATTTTGCTAAATTACCCAAGCACCATAGAGCGTGCTCGACCGTAGTTACACGCACTGCGCGTGCTGTTGTGTGCAGTTGTAGCTGTTCTAAAAGAAAAACTCAAAATAAACGAGATTTTGCATGCGCGGTCATCAATGCCTTTTTTTTTTGTTATTTACGTCGAATATTTCATACAGGTAAGGCGAGCGCGAGCAGCGCGTGTTCTTATGCCCCCATCATTCTTACTGACACATGGGTAATTCGGAAAAAAATTATATTGAGGGTGCTAAATTGAAACAAAAAAAAATTGAAAGCAGTTTACAACTCCCTGTAACACCGAATTAGAGCGCAGCTCATGAGGAGGAGGAGGGAAAGGGTACTGAGGGGAGGTATACACCTCCTCCTCACCTCCTCATCCTGCCTGCTACTCCTCCCTCCGAGCGGCGTCGGCGTTGCCGTCGCCGACGGCGTAACCGTGAGGTCACGTGACCCTCGTGACCTCACGGTTACGCCGACGCCGCTCAAGCCGGAAACGGGCGCCTAAGAGCTGCGCTTAAAAAGTGACCTAAAGGTATCCAAGATGCCTTGTGCGACATTACGCCGCTGGGATCGCTTCGATTCAGCAAGATGTCTATTGCTTTATGTACCTAATATTTGTACATTGTGATACTCTCTTAAAGTGTGTGTTTTTGTTGGCGTGTAGAAAGCTGCGAGTCGTGGTATGATCGTTTATAATGATTATGTCCCGACAAACGATACTGTGTGCATGTCATTTCTAGAACTGTGATTTTGAACACTTGAGCAAGTGGCGAAACATTCACGAGTGCCTTCCCATGGTCAAAGCTCAATTTGAGCTGTTTCTGAGTAATTATATCTCGGTGTTATTAAGATTAGGCCCTGTAGTTTACGTCCTTACTCATCTATTGATAATTATTTATTTATTTTGTACTGTCAGTCATGGACACCCCAAGGCAGGCGTGGGCGAAAATTGAAAGAACATATAGCAGTCATAATATACACGCACAGACATCATACCACCAAAATCAAGGCAGCCCTTTTTTTTCTTTCCAGATAAATATGCGCTTAGAAAATTGAAAACACTTTCAAAAACGCTGTTTCAATCACCTATAGACATAACGAAAATATAATGTAAGAACATCCTATGTTAACGAGCAAGAATCAATATTCGTGTTCTGTATTCTATCTGGTTTAATACGCACGTTCCTTCGTAGCATGTTGTCTGTTCCGAACGTGGCCATATTATTGACAGGAAGTATCGTTGGTCATCGAAAATTAACGGTTAAACGTCTTTGTTGTTGTTGTTTAAGTGGGCGTTATCGCTGGACCGTAGGATAATCCTAGAAAATGTTTCAAACCACGAAGTTTCAAGAACAAATTCAAAATACTGATGCCATCTAACTTTTGCTGTTTTACATTGTTGTTTCCTCTTTTCCGGAACGTGCAGAGCAAATGTGTACTATTTTGTTTTTACCTTGACTCAGCTTTATTGCAGTGTGATGAGTGAGTGTATGTTTTGTATTCGTTTTTGAGTGTATCCTTTATTTTCTTTTTATTATTAAGTGTATTGATTGTTTTCTAGTATTCTCATATGTTGTTCACTGTGCACTAGTTCTTATTGGAACGATTTATGTAACCCCCCTATGTAATACCCTCTCACGAGGGCCTTTAGGGGTAATATGAATAAAATAAATAAATAAATAAATAAATTGCAGCGAGTAGCATTGGTTTTCTACTGCTAAAAAGTTAATGTATACATTGGGCAATGATGTTGAGATGCTAATAACCGAATGATAAAAAAACATTCAATTAGGCATATTAGTGTTGCTCCCATTCATTCGAAGATTATTTTATAAATCATCACAATGGCGTGGCTCATGGCCCTGGGCGATCGGTCATTGCGCCCGCTCGACCGAACATAATTGTTTAAGCAAAGAAAGTCAAGGTAGGTCGCTAGTTTGCCGGTTCAGCGGTCGAACCCTTCCCACATTCACCTGCCTCGTATTTCTTGAATGCTATGGCGTGCCGAGTAAATAGTATCTGAAAACTTTTATCTCCTTTGAGGGGCGCTATGGTGATTTTTTTAGCTACTTCAACTAACTATATTTTCTGAATCTCCGCCATTTAACGTTTCAGGCATGTTATCTAGCATCGCAAAATTCAAAACAGTTGTTTTGAACTTGGCAAATGAATGTGAAACCAAATCCGACATTCAGACATATCCGCGCTTTTCAGCTCCGTGAGCTCACTGCAGGCAGGCTTGCAGGTCGAGCAGACTGTCTCAAAAACAGAGCATGCCACGCATTTGTTTCATCCTGCATCGCGAGTGCTAAAGCGAGTTTCCCAAGCATTCAGTGGACTCCATCAAACTTCTTGTAATCAGTGGGGAACAAACTCTGCTGCCCAAACAGTGAATCCTTGCGCGCCGCAGGTGTCACTTAATCATTCTTTCAAATAAATACTTCAATGTGAAGAAAATAAAATAGAACTGTGGGGACCGTATTTGTACATTTGTTTCACCTAATATTTTAGCTGCTTGTGTAGTGATGTTTGTTTTGTTTTTGTTTAGTTTTAGGCAAATCGAAGATCATAAAATAAACGCCGGAGTACCCATTCGAAGAAAACACTACGCTGCACACTTTTTACCTTGTTGGACTACTTTCTTAAATAGACTAAACTACTAACGTTGCTAAAGTAGGTAATCGTATACATTTTTACATGCAATTGGTTTAGCAAAAAATTGCATTCTCTTTGAGGTAACTTGTAGTTTTTTACCCATAGAGGACGGCAGAATTACAAATAGAAGCTCATTTTTGGTGGCACATATTCCACTTAGTTCGGCTTGCTGGAGTTGGAATACGAAATACCCGTAAGTCATAGAAGTAAACTCTTCGGAACACAATTAATATGGCAGGGCCTCTCGCAATCAGCAAAAAAAAAATTATATTACTCATGAGTAATAGAATCAGCAGTTTGAATTTTACAGTATTTTTTTCAGAAGAACCAAAAACAAGCATTTTAAAGTGTTGTCAACGACAGGAGCCGTCGGCACGTGTGTGCGAGAACCGCAAACGCATGCCGCAACCGGTCCACGCGATGTTGTATCATCGGTGTGTGATGTCACCCAGATAGGCTGTGTGTGGACACGTAGAAGAAAAGGAAGTAGACTCGAGATGAACGAGATTTGGAAGGTAGGTACCCGTCTCGGTGACGAGCGGGTATCGTCGAAATAAACCGCTTGTTTTTTTAAGAAAACGAAAAATGAAACGTCTGTGTGACTACAGAAAAGCTCAGAAGTGGGATCGAGAGGCCCCGACTTGAGAAGCCGTTCGAATTGAAGGCTACAACGTAAGTAGCGCTCTACGAATTCTTGCTTCACCCGAGATCCTCAATGAGAGCTTCGTCCACGTAAATCACGATGTCGAGAAGACGTAAGCTAACGACAGGAGGACAAGGGCAAGGGACCCCACGAGAGGATGATCCGACGGCCACAGATATGCTTAGCAGTGCAGAGGTGCGCGACGAACACTCCGACCACGACGATCGCCAACACGACGATTTGACTACCGAAGCCTGGGACACCGCGACGTCGAACGACCACGGCCTAGCTCCTGACGGTGCAACGTCCGGAGTCCTTGACTTTCAAGTGCTCATGCAGGCCGCGATACGAACTGCGGTACGCGAGGCCTTGGAAGGAGCGGCCCAGCTTTTCCAAACGACGCAGTCGCCACAACGCCACCCACCAACGGGGGCTTCGAGCGCCATGGACGGACGGCTGGCTACGACAAGCGCCCAGTTGGTGCCAGTATATGATCCATCATCGGACACCCAGCTTACGGTGGAAGCGTGGATCAACAAGGTTGACAATCTAGCTGCGGCCTATGAATGGAGTGATCGACAAACGACCTGCTTTGCTCTCACTAAGCTTCACGGCGTCGCAAAAACATGGTATGATGGTTTGACCTCTGTTCAACGAACCTGGGACGAGTGGAAAGTGGAAATGAAAAAGGCCTTTCCGTCGGCATCGAGTTTTCAACACGTATTCAGGGACATGGAGAAAAGAAAGGAAGGGCACCACGAGACCATCGAAGGGTACTTTTATGACAAACTGGCGAAAGCACGACGCTGCAACCTGAATGACGGGACGTGCATCGAGTACCTGATCACTGGACTAGAAGACGAAGATTTAGTGCGGTCTCTGAGCGTGCGAGATTACGCCACCCCAGACGAGCTACTTCGGTGCATGAAGCGATTGCATGAACGAGTCGATGTGATCAAACAGACTCGGGCCAAAACCCTCCATCAACCGCCGACTGGTCAACGTCAAAATCGCGGTTTAGACAACAACGAGCAACGACCAGGGCTCCACGAAAAAGATTCAACGAAACAGGCGAGCTACTTTGTTTTAATTGCTCGACATACGGACATTTTTCGGCTGCATGCCCGAAACCTCAGCGAAAACCAAGATGCACCAATTGTGGGAAATCTGGTCACGAGATGAAAGACTGCTTTCAAAAAGGAAACTCAACGAACACGAGTGACAAGAAAGCAACCGTTCTAACCCAACAAGGTAACAAGACGTGGGACTGCATGGCGCCAAACGAGAAGTATTTCATGCAGGCGATTCTAAACGACAAGCCAATCAAAGCTTTCGTCGACATGGGAAGCCAGTGCGTAACGTTACGAGAAAGCGAAGCGCAGCTGATGAACCTGACCTACGAACCGCTGAATCGTCCATTCACTATCAACGGGTTTGGCTCTGGAAAAACGACGCCTTTAGGCAGTTTCCAAGCAACATTGACGGTCGACCAAGCTAAGGCCAATGTCAAGGTGTACGTGGTGCGCGACGCAGTGCAGGTTGTTCCGCTGCTTGTCGGACAGCCTTTTACTGAACAACCGCATGTTACGGTGGTACGTCGCAAGAACACCCTACGCATTTTTGAAGAGCTTGACACGTCTGATGATGAGGACGGTACTTTGGCCAATCTTAAGATACCGGTCCTGCCTCCACGACGCGTAAGCCTCTGGGTCAAAGAAGCGGTCGTAATCCCTCCAAGCTACGTTGTGATTATCGCGCTCCGCTCCGGAGAAGGGACACAGAAAACTGACGGAGACATCTTTATTGATGGCAGTATCCACGAATCGCGTGGGCATTACGTCCCGACCTGTGTTTTGAAAGACGAACTGGGAGAACTGTATATCCCCGTAACTAACATATCGGCTACGTCGCTGATCGTCGCTGGAAACGAACAGATCGCTAGAGGAACATGGTGCACGGAAGAAGACGCTAACACCAACCTCGACGCGTACGTAAACTACAGCGAAAGAAAGCCGACAACCTTGATTGAAACAAAGGACGTAGATGTCGGTCCATCTATTTCTGACTCGCAAAAGAAAGCACTCGTCACCACGATTAATGACTACCGCGACTGTTTCGCTACATCCCTATCGGAATTGGGGTGCGCAAAGGCAACAAAGATGAAGCACGTCGACGCGCTCAGTAGGGCTCCTGCATCGGGACCCGAAGAAATGGATGTCGCCATGGGTGCCAGCGTTTTCGCTACAGGGCTCTTTGATGATGACTGGTTGGTGTTGGCCCAAAAGACCAATCCAACGTTACAAGGAATCAAAGACTACTTACAGGGGTCTTCAAAAACTAAAGAGTCGCAGCGTATCAAGAACGAGTACGTGCTAGCAGAGGGCAAGATTTTCAAGAGGGTCCATGACAACGGAGAAGAGCGTCTGCTATCGGTTGTGCCACGAGGGGAACGTTGGCGAGTAGTACGACGATGCCACGATGACGTCGGTCACTTTGCCGTTGAGAAGACCATGGCACTACTCACCAAGAAGTATTGGTTTCCAAGAATGCGTCGTTACGTCACGCGACATATTGCGTGCTGTCTGGAGTGTTTATATCGCAAGGTTCTATCCGGAAGAAAACCAGGGGCAACGGGCGAGTTGCGCAAGCTACGCCCTAAATACCGAGGCCCGTATATCGTTGTGAAAAAGGTACCTCCCGATAGGTATAAAGTTACCGGAGACCCAACGGTCGCAACGTTTCTACGAAGGTGTTGCCGCTGTTGACCAGATGAAGCGCTTCACGGTCAGCGCCGAGAGCAGCGACGACGGCCTGTCAACGGAAGCAGAGTTTCAGCAACAAGTAGACCCAGCCGGGGCGACCGGGATGGAGGATGGCCGTGTTGTCAACGACAGGAGCCATCGGCACGTGTGCGCGAGAACCGCGAACGCATGCCGCAACCGGTCCACGCGATGTTGTATCATCGGTGTGTGATGTCACCCAGATAGGCTGTGTGTGGACACGTAGACGAAAAGGAAGTAGACTCGAGATGAACGAGATTTGGAAGGTAGGTACCCGTCTCGGTGACGAGCGGGTATCGTCGAAATAAACCGCTTGTTTTTTTAAGAAAACGAAAAACGAAACGTCTGTGTGACTACAAAAGTAAGTGACGGTCTAATGGCAATCACGAGGACCATACTCTTCCGCAATACCAGGCTGTTAAAGACAACATTTTTTGTTATTAATGCGAAATCATTCACTGTCCCATGGAGCGAACCGGCGTTATCAGCTTTTGAAGCCGCGAGCCACACGGCACCTAAACTCTCTTGTCCCAATGGAGAGAAGCCTATAGTCTGTTGCAGCAATTTGATGGATAGGCTCCCATTGTCCGGCGTGCCTCGTAGTTTCAAGGAAAGCCACTTCATGGCGCTGTGGGCCCCGCGCCAGCGCGCGCCGGTAAAAAAGAACACGGTGGCGCGCGCTCGGCCAATTCTGCTCCTCTCGACGCCAACGAGCATATCGGCGCCTCAAGCATCTAGATCGTCGGCGGCCGCAACTTCGGCAGTAGCGAAACCTGCCAGTTCACGCAAGTGCACCGCAGACGAACCAAGAGAGCGAAATGGCGCTGCACAACGAGCAAGGAGGCAGGCAGCGAAATCCACCATAGTTGTCGAGTCTCCGAATACACGGCGGGCGGAATGAGCAGCGGTGCAACGCGCGAGGAGACAGAAGAAAGCCTTTTGAAAGCGTGAGGCGCAAGCGGATCGCAATTCAAAGCGTCTCAGGCGGCGAGAGGACGAGGCCCTTCAACAACGGGAGGCGGAAGCAATACGTCGCAGACGGCATGCTTTCGCATTCACAACTGATTAGAAGTGAATAGGTGTCCTCCACTTTTTTTATTTATTCCCTCTCTCAGGGTTTAGATTATATTATTTACCGCCAATATTTTCGCTTAGGCTATCTATATAATAATAGCAATAATAATGTTTATTTCAATTTAAGATCGAAATGGTGGAGCAAAGCTTGACCGGCCCTCAGCCCTCATCGGCAGCCATTGAATGGAAATGAGATACAGAAAGATAAAACATGAAAACAAATGCCGCGCAACTTTTTAGGAGATATTGTTTCTAGATTTATTTTTTTTTCTTCAAAGCTGTTTAGAAGAGTAGGAATCATATACGAAGCATTTGCTGCTAATAATTTGACCTGCACGTGGCAACCTACCAATATCCATCATGGCGGGTCAAGTAAACCGCATTCAGCTTTTCTAATCCAGCAATCTCGTTTAAAAGAACACTCTTTTTTTGTTTCCATTCCTAATGGTGATTAGAGGTGCGTAATCAGATGGGTTATGCATTTTTAAAAATTACAGATTACTAAACGTGGTTATAATGCAATTCAATGCAAAGGTGCGAGCGAGCTGGACAAAAATTACGAAAATAACCCATGGAGAAGGGGAACAAGAGGGCAAAGGACAAACACAAATCTCCGAACACACCTAGGTGACTTGTGCGCGTCAGAAGAAATCCGCTTGTCCTGGTATCGAACCGCAGACCTCTTCATTTCCAATGGAGCGCTCTACCAACTGAGCTAACCAGGCATCAGACGTCAGTAGAGAAGACAGAGCTGCCACTAGACTAACACCAACAAGGGTGAAAGCTTGCATTTTTAAGGTTATAATTATAATGCAATTCAATGTGAAGGTGCAAGCAAGCTGGGCAAGAATGACGAAAATAATCCCTGGAGAAGGGGAACAAGAGGGACAAAGGATAATCACAAATCTCTGAACACATCTAGGTGACTGGTGCTCGACAGAAGAAATCCGCCTGGTCCGGGTTATGTAGTCACCTAGCGGTGTTAGGAGATTCGTGTTTGTCCTTTGTCCCTCTTGTCCTCTTTCTCCAGAGATTATTTGCGCTAAACGTGGTCTCAGTTTGAAAGTGAATATGCGTTGAAGATGGCTGTAAGCATTTTTGTAAGCAGGTAAATTTTGGTGAGGTTGGAGGCCGTGGTTGTGCCCCAGACAAGGTTGCAATAACTCAGGAGAGAGTAAAACAAAGCAATGTAAATAAACAAATTTCATGCTAACTGTTAGAATTCGGGCGGCAACCGTATGTCAGAGCAAAGGAAAAAACAACACGCGACAATGTATTATCCGAAACCTACACTAGGTGGTCGAATGAATAGATGATTAATTCTGACATTCGCATCCGGCGGGTGACAGCTTGCGCCAGCTATGCGCCGAGAAATCGAGGGGATGAGGTTACGAGAACGTGGGGTGATGTCTGATCGACGAGCTGTAGCTGGATTGATTAGATGGTATACCTGAAGCTAGCTGCATTTGTCTGGGCTGCACTCTTTTGATGCATTTAAACGCGGAACGCCGGCGTCCGAAGTTTGGATCTCGCATTCAAACGCGTTTGACGAGTGCAGTGGAGACAGCTAGCTTTAAGTTTGGCCACTAAAATTACTAAATAAATAAATAAAAAATCATTCCTACCAAAGCTCGGAGTTCTTACGTAACCTCCACGCTTTCGTCTTCCCCTCTTTCTCAATTTCTGGATGCATAGTTCCTGAAAAAGTGAGATGGGCAGGGAGGAGTTTCGGTTGTTCCGCCTCCAGCGCGAGCTCGCAACCTTCGATGATACTTCGGCGTCACGTTAGCATCGAGAGTGCAAACACAGCCAAAGCACTGTGGAAAACAACGAGCGTTTGCTGGACGCTGGGCGTTCGATAGAATCTCCCTTTAGTTATAACCTTATCAGTAGCTTTAGTCAGCGCATATCGTACTAGTGTGCGTTCAGAAAAATTACACTGCGTGCAGCATATTAAAGTGCCAAGGTTAACAGCCGTAGTTCAATGGACAGATTCCTCATGTTCGGAATGAAGTAGTGCCGACATATCTCTGAGCAACGCAAGATTACGGTGTTTAGGCACTTCGCGTGAAATCTGATTCCTATTGGTTTATTAAATTTCAACAGGTAGTACACACTGGCGTACATAAAAAAAACTACACGCGACAATCTATTAGCCGAAACCTATACTAGGTGGTTGAATGAATAGATTTTCGGCTTCAGGAAACAAATTTTCATGTGAATCTCAACTTTTTAACACTTACTCACAATATCCATACCTCACTGGATTGTTCATCTCAGGTTGATTGCATATTATTGGGCTTAGCTAAAGCATTCGACAGTGTTTCACAAAGGCTCCTTTTGTATAACCGAAGTACACTCAACAATGATAGTCAATTATTAGCTTGAATTAAATCCTTTCTATCAAATCGCTCCCAATTTGTTCATGTCAACGACAATAACTCGCACTCCAGCCCCCTAACTTCTGGTGTCCCACAAGGTTCTGTTTTAGGTCCTCTTTTGTTCCTAATCTTCATTAATTACCTCCCAGCACATGTCTCATCAACCATTGGTCTCTTCGCCGAAGATTACGTCGTTTACTCTGAAATAACTAATGATTCTGATGTTCAATCACTACAGACGGACCTTAACAATATTTCGCGCTGGTGTGCTAAATGGAAAATGAAACTCAATAATAATAATTGCAAAGTCATGAGAGTCTCACGTCAAAATAACACCAGTTCGTCTTACCACATCGACAATGTTTTGCTGGAACCCGTAACATCATATAAATTTCTTGGCGTATACATAAATAACAACCTTTCTTGGAACACTCACAATGAATATGTAGCTAATACAGCTAACCGCATGCTAGGCTTTCTTAAAAGAAATTTCTCTTTGGCTCCCCTGTCCTTAAAACTGCTTCTCTATAAATCTTTGCTCCGCAGTAAATTTGAATACGCTGCTACCATTTGGGATCCGGCCAAATCACTTCCATTATCGCTTGAAGCCGTTCAGAACCGTTCCGTCCGATTCATTTTACATAACTATCATCGCACATCCAGCGTGATCGAGATGAAAAACACTTTGGGCCTGCCTATCCTCTCTCTCCGCAGAAAAGTATCCAGACTGTGCTTGTTTCATAAAGTTTAACATTATAACCCGGTATTACGACAACTTTTGATAACTGAACCCTCTTATGTTTCTTCACGTATCGATCATCGAAATAAAGTAGCTATCCCTCCCTTTCACACATCAAGTTTTCACCAGTCTTTTATATCAATGACATCTTTGGATTGGAATCGCCTTCCCGCTCACATCGTCGACATAGTTGAAAGTGCCGAATTTAAAGATGCCGTTTGTAACTATGTTCTCTGTTCCGAGAAACAAATGTGTTTGATGTTTTTTTTTTGTTTTTTTTCACCTGCCTAATTTACTATGTGTTGTATTATAGATGTTCTGGCCACTCCCCTCTGTAATGCCTTCGGGCACTGAGGGAGTAAATAAATAAATAAATAAATAACCAGATGTGTGAGAGATAACGTCACTTGTATTCGTAGGCTGGTGCGAACAAAACCTGATCCGAAGGAGCGGTTTTAACAAACAATGAAATTTCTTTCGGATTCCATTATAGTCTCTTCACCTCCCTCCCCTTTCCTGCCCTGCCCCCTTCCCTCCCAAATAATTTATTAAAGTGATGACCAGATATCGAACGTATATATTACGGCGTTCATCAGTCACGCTCATTTGTTATGTTAAAACCTTCGCGAAACTCACTATTAAAATGAGAGCCAAAACTTGAATCTTAGTCACATTTATGTCGCTCCTGCAACACAGAGATAACTAGTGGCTAGTCTACTTACTCCGTTGGAATTAGATTTTTCGTTGGTCTCTTTTCTTGTCATCATTCCTTAATGCTTGTTTCAGTTAAACATATCTGCTTTGTGTTGGGAACGAAATAAAAACAAAATGATGTAGCCTTATTTCTCCTCCGTTATAAGGCGCTATCATTTTTGCGTTCCACTTTTCTGTGGTGTCGGCCCACTTGTTATTCTTGGAATATGCAATATGTCTCTACATATATTATGCGACCAGTTAGAAGGGGTGATAAGGCCCGTTGACTCTTTATGCGACCACTGAATTTTACTTGTATGACCTCGGCCTTGCTTTCTTGTCGTCTAAACATGTGTTTCCTTTGACTTCATTTCCCAATTGAGCAAAATAATAAAGCGAAACCAACGCTTCGATGTAAGAACAAAAAGGGCTATTCAAGCAGTCTCTTTCACCGCGAACTCATCTACATGCTTTATGTCAAAGTTGGATAACTATCGTTTTTTTTTTGTTTTTTCTTCAGTGACATTATGACGAAAAATCGGCAACCGGAATCGAGCATTAAAGGGATGCTGAACCGAAATTCGGATTTAACAAAATAAGCTTGCAGAAGTGTTCAACGGGGCGCCATGAACCACGAAACATTACTCATATAGCCATATCTTGAGTGGATGGCTGTATTTCTGGAAAATAATGGAGCGAATGAGGGAGAATGTTGACGTCATCTTATCGCAAAAGAGTTGAGAAGGAGAAGAAATGGCCTCGCACCCTTTCCTCTCCGCGCCCTCGCGGAGTCAAAGCGAAAAAAGGAGGAAACGAGAATGGCGAGGTCACGCGTCTTTTCGGCCTCGTGCGAGCGCGCTCTTCTTTTGCAAAAATACGGAAATCCGTTGGAGATACCGCTTTACGAGTGACGTTTTGGGATTTGTAGCGTCCCGCCTATCGATTCTGCGTTGTTTTCTGAAATTGGATTTTCGGTTCAGCATCCCTTTAACGGCGCTTCAGTCTATTACGAAAAAAACCAGTGTCTAAAATCCTAGCCTCCAGCAATAAAATTTGAAAATAATAGTCTTAAACGCAGGCTCTTGTCTAGGGAGGGGCTGCGCATAAAACTAGATTTTTGCTTTTTACAGCTCTCTTGGCTTCTGTGTTCTTGAAGCTTCGGGACCATGCATTTCTGACTTTCTTTCACTACGATGAGTGCGGAGGTTTATAAAAAAAAAAACGGAGTCTTGCAAAACGAGCGGCCTCCCTGCTGTGTCATGGAGTCAACATAAAAGAAACATTTCGGCGCCCATGGAACAGAGCAGACACTGGTCTATAGCCGCTACAGCCGGTGCGCTTCTCTCGTCTTTTTTTTTTTTTTTTTGTAATCATATTGAGAGGCTAGGCTTTGAACGTTTTACTACTGTGACCTAACTTGGGGGACATGCATCTCCAAATTCTCGGACGTCAACGCCTCGGCGCATAGGCGAAAATGAGAATTTCTACTGAACAACAACAAAGATCGCAATGTTCCCCTAAAATATTTTAATGACGGTCATAAAATACCAATAAGCAATAATTAAACATTTAGACGGGTTTAGTGTTTATTCCCCGGCTCTTCGATTTTTGTTTCATTGACTCCTATGGGCTACATGCGCAAAGTTATAAATTTGTGTTTTTTTTTTCACAAACAATTGTAATGTTCTTGAGAACTGTAATTGCTTGGGTAATAGAACAAAAACTAAGTAGAATTTTGATATTTCCTTGAATTGTTTTTATTCCACGGAGCGTCCCAGAAAGTTGGCCATGAATGCGGTCTGTAGTTTTTACAAAACTATAGAAATCCACTGTAGAATCGGTATTATCTCTGTCCGCCTTACGTTCGTGCCTTGCAAACACAAATAAAAGTGACCAAAATGGCGCATAATAAACATTTTTGGTATCTCATTCTCTTTTTCTATTTTCTACGGATGACTCTAACACACATTCCGTATATTGTGTTTCATCTCTCTCTCCTTCATAGGTCCTTCTCTCTTTCTCTCTCTCTCTCTCTCTCTCTGTATATTTCTCCCGTAAACTGCCTACTCCCTTTCTCTCTCTCTCTCTCTCTTTTTCTCTCTCATTTCATTGTAGATGTTTCTTTCTCCTCTTTATTTCCCTATTTCTTTTTCCCTCTGCCCGTCACTCTACTTCCATCTCTTCTCCCACGCCTTTCCGGTTACGTCCCTTTCATTACTTATGTCGATCTTTCTCTATTTATTTATATCTTTCTTTTCAAATTTAGCTTTTTGTTTTCTTGTCACTACTTCCCTTTTTTAGGTACCTTTTCTTCTAGTTTTTTCTCCTTACGTATTTCTTTCTTTTTTGTCTTCCCTTGTCGGATAACCTACACGGTCAGGGAAAAGCAAATCGCCGAGTCCCTTTCATAATGGACCGTTTTTGGAGTAACGAGCGCCGTCGGGGGGTTTGTCTGCGAAATAGAAACGGAGTGCAAGCGATCAGCCCCCGCCCGTCAGAACGCATCGGCATCGTGCCGTTGTATCGGTTTTAATTTATCTTTAACCCCTGCTAGTACTCACGCTCAAACAAAATCACCAAAAAATACGAAACCCGAGCCTACATTGATGTAGAAAATATTTTTCGTGCGAGACTGTGTCCTTTTAAAATGGCTGCAGCCGGAAGCAAGGCCAGGGGAAAGGATGTACAGATGCGCAGAAAATTACCGAATAAAGATTTATTCTCCTACAGCGAAAACGGCATCCACGGACCGCTTTTTCTCTAAATGAGACCGGCCAAAACAATTCCCCAAAACAGAACCTTTAGTACGAGAACAAAGAATGAGTTTTGGACGCCCGTGGACCCACTCCGCATACTGTCGAACCAGATCGCCGTGATCTGCGCAAACTCCGTAATATTTGTCCACCTCTTATCAATGTTTGCTGATCAGGAGCCAACGGTCAAAAATATCGACACTTACTGCATTGCTTGGCTGAACTGCCTATCTAAGCGTCTCTCTTATCTTTAGTTAGACATTGCTAAATTGCCTGGTCTTACTGGAAGACGAGCTCATTCTGCTTAATGATAGCGGCTGGGGTTAACCGAAAGAACGTACACGATTACACATCTCATTAACAACCCATCACAGGAAGGAAGCGTGCTGGATGAGCGTTTTTAGATAAGACGAGATATACCCGAAAAGAAAAAAAGAATTGTTGTATTAAACGGCTGGTTATCCGAATGATCGAGCTTTGTGCGGTTGGTGTCTCGTTTCATAGGTCACGGTTTTGTGTTTTGTAGTGCTTGATTAAAGTACTTCCTTGCTGAACTTGAACACCAACTGGCAGTTGCTGTTTTATCAGCGAGCTGGGAGGAGTTTTTTTTATTGTTATATGTCCGTCTTTTTTTTATTGGTTTGCTTATGCGGAGATCAAGTCCTCTGCTTCTTGCGCAGGAGTTGCGGTGACATAAAAAAAAACGGCGAGCTCTGATATGCTCTTATTGACGGATAGTGGGTAGACCTCAAAGCAAGCTACTCTGAGGTCTACCCACATTCCTTCATTCAAAACCAATCAGAGCTCGGCGTTTAGATGTCTCCACGACCCCTGCAAAAGAAGCAGACGAACTTGCGCTCCACATTGCTTTGATTTAGACTCAGAAAACCAATGTCAAAATTATTAGGCCGAGTTCAAATGCAGTTTCTCAGGAAGTCGAAGAAAGTGTCCTGCAGAAAATATAAAAAAGATAGCTTCTGCGTCGGTGCCCCATTTCGTGCATGTATTTTTTTTTTTTTAATAACTAGATTAATTCTTACTTTTCTTCATTTTTCTGTTGTTTTTTTTTTTTGCAAATAGCGTGCAGCTGAATCCTCGTAGTTCAGAGAACAATTGTGTAGGGAGCATCTGAAAACAAGTATGGTGACTCGATGACAAACCGCACACGAACAAAGCAACAACAACAACATAATCCACAACAAGTGCTTGATGGACAACTGTTTTATTAACGAGCTTAAGTTACCTACAGCCCGCACATTTTTGTCGTGCAACTAGCTCGACATCCCCGTCCTCCAGTCCAAATGATGACGTTCGATCATCCTGATTTTTTCAGAGTATCCCGATGAATTGCACCGCTCGTATGGACTTACCGCGAAGGCCACGAGCTCCAGGAGTCTATCTGACACCGACGGTTACTCGAACATTCCAACTCACTCAGGTAATTAAAGGGGGGACCCGCCATATGAAATATCACAGGAGAGTTGTATTCACGCGAAAGCGATCCTTCAGAGAAGCTAGTCTATGACATTCGTGGCTTTCTTCACGCGGAGCACGCCCCAAAAGCGGCTCCCATTTTTTTTTATTATTCCACTACACTTCCAACCTGCTTAAATGTGAGCAGTTGTTATTGAGCAGAAGATTCGGTTGCAACCCTTCTTATTTTTTTTTAGAGTGTGAGACTAGATTGCTACGGGTGCTGCAGTGAAGATGTGCAAGCCTGCATGGTTACACAATTCTATGATCACAAAACAAGACAAAACTTCAAGCGCTTTGTTCGAAGCCATAGAAGGCACTGATTCCGAGAGCTCAGTTATGCGAAGCGCTAGTTTGTCTCCTTCTTGCGCAGGGGTTGCCATGATGTCAGAACATTATGGGACCATTGAAAAAAAAATACTTGGTAGAGCTAAAGGCATCTAGTATTGAGGTCTACCCACTATCCTTCCAATCTCAGCCAATCAAAACTCAGCATCGTTCTGACGTCACCGCAACCCCTGCAAAATAAGCAGACGACTTGGTCTCCAAACACGATTGAAGCAATTTGGTACTAATACTCTTTGGGACGTTTAGACGGGGGGACGTTCGTCTGACCCAAATGGTGTCTGATGTCTCCACTGTATTAAAACCACCTAGATGACGAGTCTTGCACATTACGTCATCGTTAGAAGATCCTCAACCCGGCCCCAAGCGACAAACACACTTAAACTCAACAATAGTACTGCGGAAAGCGGCAGACGGGTAGGCCTGTAAAGGTGCGGCCACACTAGCGGCAAAACACTGCGCAACGCCGCACGCAGCGTGCCGCCTTTCCGCGTGGAAGGGCCACATCAACCCGCGGTTTGCCGCCACGGTGGTCACGTGACAGTACACACGAGCTCGCAGTCTCTTGATGGAAAGGAGCGCCTGCGAGATTCTCTTTGCTTTTCGCTTCGGCCTTCGGCTCCGGCGGCTGCGCTCGTCCTCTCCATTACTGGCTGACCAAGACGACGACCTCCTCACGATCGTGAAAGTTATTATTACCGTGTGCTCCCTAGCGTTGTGGCGTCGCCGCGTGTAAAAGGGTCGAAGACGGAGGTTTTGGCCACGCCAGGTCTGGCGCTACCGAAACGTTGAAGGGCAGGTTAGTGTTTCGCTGTCTCGACTTTCCAGAGCGAGGCTCGCGGCAGCTGGCGGCTCAAAAACAACGCTCAGTCGGCTGGAAAAGGATTATTACGGCATCGTACGTCACGATGCCATGCCTGCCGCGGAGAATGTTTTTTGGTGAGGCGGCATGCCGTGAGCGGCGTTCCGCCCCGTTTCGCCGCTAGTGTGGCCGTGCATAAAGACGGTGCCAGACGCGCTGGCGGCGACTCTGACGCCTTCTAGGTGGCGCTGCGTGAACCCTCTAGTGGTGACGTTTAAGCGAGAAAGGAGCGGGCCATGTTTTCGAAGTAGTATTGCCTTGTGACAATTGAAGTCATGGTGCCCCGACTTGTGTCCCCATGCGTAAAAGCGCGCATACAGTGAACGCGTGAGCGTTGTCTCTGCAGGCTAGCAATTGCCCGTGCCTCCTCACACGAGCGGAAAGATTGCAGCGACAAGTTGCCCTGCGTGTTATTAGAGTGTATACATGTAATATATGATCGGGGGTGTACTACCGCTAGCCTGGAGACTTTATCGTGTATCACACAGTAGTGATACACGAACGCAGATCGAAACAGGCCGGGGCAGGGATTTATAGGAGCTGGAATGAGAGTAACCAGTACAGAGAGCGGTAGGATTGAACTGCGTTTATGTGCCCGCGCCGTGCGAGCCCTGTCTTTTCTTCATCTTCTTTTGTAGATCGGCTTGTGCTGACCGTGAAGGTCGCTATAAGGCTCCCACCTGTAGAGTGGTGGATGCCGGAGGAGACCAAGTGGTGCGCTGGGGTCTAGGTGCAGACGCCGAAGCTAGCAGTGGGGTGGTGATGGCAGAGGCGGGCGTAGGCTGGGCAGTGTCCAGGTAGGCCGGTTTGACGCGGCCTGTAGCAACAACGTTATGATGACCGTTGATGTCGAGAGTTTAGGTCTTGACCTGGCGATCGAGCACTCTGAAAAGTCCATCGTAAGCTGATGTAAGAGGTCGACGAATATGATCGCGCCGTAAGAAGACGTAAGTGCATGACTCAAGGTCTTGGCTCATGAAAATGTGTTGAGGACTCCTCTGAGCTAGAAGAACTGGTCGCAGCTCAAGAATGGTTTGTCGAAGGTCTGCGACATAGCTGCTTGTTTCGTGCTGAGACTCGGGGGAGCTTGGAGAGAAAAAGTCTCCAGGAGGTGCGCAATGGGGAACCATATGCAAGCTCAGCTGTTGTAGGGCCGAGGTCGGCCTTGAGCGCCTAACGAAGGACCAGGAGGACGAGGGGGAGATGGTCGGCCAAACGTTCGCGCGGCTCGTAAGTGGCGAGGGCTGCCTTCAACTTCCTGTGGAGTTGCTCCACCATGCCGTTAGCTGACGCATGATAGGCGGTGGAGTGAATATGTCGGACTCCCAGGATGGAGACAAAAGCCGCGAAAAGGGCGGACTGGAACTGTCGTCGTCTGTCGGTAGTTACGACTGTAGGACAGCCGAAACGGGACACCCAGCCGTCGAGGAAGGTTTTCGCGACTGTCTCTGCTCTCATGTCGGGGACAGGGATTGCCTCGGGCCACCGAATAAACCGGTCCACGCAAGCCAGCAGATAACAGGCACCTCGGGATGAAGGAAGAGGTCCAACTAAGTCGAGGTGGACATGAGCGAACCTCGAGTCTGGTGGGCGATATTGAGATTGGGGTGATGGTGTGTCGGATGGTCTTGACGCGATGGCTTTCAAGGCAATTGCGAGACCAGCGGCGGACATCCGCATTCATGTTCGGCCAAAAGAAGCGAGTGGTAATCAATTTTTGTGAAACACGGATTCCCGGGTGGCTTTTGTTGTGCAAGTGGTCGAACAAAGTCCGACGGAACGTTGGTGGTACAAACGGGCGTGAAACGCCGGTTTACGTCTCGCAAGTGACGGTTGTTGGAGAAAGAAGTAGCGGAATGTCAGCGAACTTGAGAGATGCACAAGAGTGCATCTCTCAAACCTTGAGCGGCTGCTAGCTGTTCAAAATCCACTGGAGTGCGTCCACTCCAGTGAACGCATCCACTGGACTGGAGAGAGTGCGTCAGCAGCAATGTTTTCCTGGCCGCTGACATGTCGCAGTTCGACGGTAAACTCTGAGATAAAGCAGAGGAGGCGGATCTCACGCACGGTGTAGTCGGTGTGATTTCGATGGAACACAAATGTCAGGGACTTATGATCGGTCAGAACTTGGACCTCCCGTCCTTCGATGAAGGGGCGAAAGTGTTTGATGAATAGATACACTGCTAGAAGTTCCCGTGCGAAGGTGCTATACTTCTGTTCAGCGTCTTTGAGCCTGTGTGAAAAATATCCGAGCGGCTGCCAGCCAGAAACGTTCTGTTGAAGAACCGCGCCGACAGTTCCGCTTGATGCGTCTGTGAGGAGTCAGAGTGGCGCGTCTGGGGCAGGATGGGTGAGCATTGCGGCGTCGCCAAGTGCCTGTTTCGCTAACAAAAGGCAGACGCTGCACTTTCGCTCCAATTCAGAGACGCCGAGGCTTCCTTATTGGTGGCGACCAGGTCAGTTAGGGGTTTTGATGACTCAGCACATTTCGGAAGGAACCGACAATGAAAGTTTAGTAGGCCCAATAATTCACGCAACTTTTTTTAAAGATGTTGATTGGGAAAAGTCACGAATGGCGGTGACTTTGGTCTCTAAATGCTTGATGCCTTGTGGGGGTGACGAGGTGTCCCAGGAATTTGATGTTGGTCACGCCGAAAAGACATTTGTTGGGGTTGATGACCAAACAGTAGTCGTCAAACCGGCTGAAAAGAGCGCTCCGATGTTCCTCATGTTCTGTCTTCGATGCGCTGGCGACCAAAATATCGTCTAGGAAAGCGAGTACAGTCAAGTCTGGTTAATATGGACCCCGTTAATATGAATACCCCGCTATATGGATACCCCTTTCGGGGACACACCGGGAAAATACATGCATGTTTGTCTCGTTATTATGGACAACTCACATTATGGACGATGTTTTACGGGAACGGAGTTGTCCATATTAACGAGACATCACTGTATTAAATCTAGGCCGCGCGTCACCTCGTTGATGGTGCGTTGAAAATTCTGGGTGGAATTCCGCAAGCCAAATGGCATTCTCACATATTCAAAGAGGCCAAAAGGTGCAACGATGGCGGTCTCTGGAATGTCTGCAGGCTCCACCGGAATCTGGTGGTATGCCTTCACCAAGTCGATCTTGGAGAAGATCTGGCATCCAGCCAGATTCGCGGTGAAGTTTTGTATGTGAGGCAGTGGGTATCTGTCAGGTTGAGTCTTAAGGTCTGTTCACACGATGCATCTTTTAGGCGCGCAACAGTTTCGCGACACTCAAGTTTCGCGAAATGTGCTCGATCACACGTACCGCTTCACGTGCAACAACGATGACATTCAAGGTCTGTTCACACGATGCATCTTTTAGGCGCGCAACAGTTTCGCGACACTCAAGTTTCGCGAAATGTGCTCGTTCACACGTACCGCTTCACGTGCAACAACGATGACGTTTAGACTCGCGAAAATAGTTTCGGTGTTGACCATAATGTGGCGCTCCGAATCAGATCGCTATTTATCTGGGGACCTGCTTTGCGCATTTTATGCAGTCAATTCACTTTAATTTTTTTTTCTCACATACTGCAGTACTTGGAGCGATCTCGCCTGTGCGCAAAGCCGATTGAGGCGGACACCTTTACGTGCAGGACATGTGCCGGCGCCGTGCCCGTACGCAGCCAATTCATTGCCAAAGCTCCTATCAATGCACATGGTATTCATAGAAACGCTACGTGCCCAATCTGGTTACTTCACGGCGCCCATGTCTGCCCCGATTTTACTGTGCACTGTTTCAGAGAGCGGAAATGGTTTCACGTTCGCTTGTAAACAAAGCAAACTTGGTTTCAGTTTACTCGATGGTCTCTTATAGACGCTTTCAGCGCGCACCAGATTGAGCCGCCATAGCCGCCCTTCTCTTGTCTTACCGAGATGCCGAGCCACTGAAGCGGGCGTTGACGAGTCTCCACAACGGCCTATGCTGGGGGGAAGGACACAGTAACACTTAAAACGGCCATAACCTGTCCTGCTGTGGAAATTATGAAGTCAAGCGAACGGAATAAGACGGAACAAAAACTGAAGGTCAGTTATGGCGGCGCCCATGCACAGCTGCTGTAAAGCGTCTATACCCTTGTTACACGGGCGCACTTAACTGCAGTTACGCTAAGCCACAGTTAGCGCACAATACTTGCGGACAACATTCTGCGGCTATGCAGTCAAAGCTATTGGCGAACGTGCGCTTGAGCATTTTGAGCACCCATCAAAGCAGTGCACACGCGCTCTTCACTTCTTCTGAAATAGCTGTCTGAGAGTATAGTGCGAAAACTGTTGTGCCACGCAACAGCAGTTAAAGCTGAGTTAACCACGGTTGAGGGTGCCCGTATAACAGGGGTATTATCCAGTGGTATCGTCACGACAACAACGCTATGAGCACTATTCTAATCTCGCCAACTCCCGCTAACTGTCTTCGTCCATCGCTGGATTTTTTTTCCGATATGCTACTCACTTTTCCTTCAGTGGTGTTTCACGTGCTTGCGGAAGCGCCGGCAGTATCCACCGTTCGTAGTTTCAGTTTTTTTCAGATTTGGCTCGGCTACAACACCGGCAGTGAAGTGGTCTTCTCAAACAGCTCGCTCCCCCCTCAAAGGCCACGTGAGAGCGTTTCTGAGCGGCCATTGGCGGCGCCCTCAGAGTGATTGACAGGACTCGGCAAAGTTTCAGCGAAAGCTCGCTCCAGAAGCGAGATGTGCGCGCAATTTTTTTTAGATGCGCGCGTCCTTTTCGGTCTCTTCCAGACGGCGCAACCATTTCGCGAAACTACATTTCGCGACACTAGATGCGCGAGAAAAATGCATCGTGTGAACAGGCCTTTAGACTCGCGAAAATAGTTTCGGTGTTGACCATAATGTGGCGCTCCGAATCAGATCGCTATTTATCTGGGGACCTGCTTTGCGCATTTTATGCAGTCAATTCACTTTAATATTTTTTCTCACATACTGCACTACTTGGAGCGATCTCGCATGTGCGCAAAGCCGATTGAGGCGGCAACCTGTACGTGCAGGACATGTGCCGGCGCCGAGCCCGTACGCAGCCAATTCATTGCCAAAGCTCCTATCAATGCACATGGTATTCATAGAAACGCTACGTGCCCAATCTGGTTACTTCTCGGCGCCCATGTCTGCCCCGATTTTACTGTGCACTGTTTCAGAGAGCGCAAATGGTTTCACGTTCGATTGTAAACAAAGCAAACTTGGTTTCAGTTTATACCCCTGTTACACGGGCACACTTAACTGCGGTTAGGCTAAGCCACAGTTAGCGCACAATACTTGCGGACAACATTCTGCGGCTATGCAGTCAACTTAGCTATGGGCGAACGTGCGCTTGAGCATTTTGAGCACTCATCAAAGCAGTGCACGCGCGCTCTTCACTTCTTCTGAAATAGCTGTCTGAGAGTATAGTGCGGTAACTGTGGTGCCACGTAACAGCAGTTAAAGCGTTAACCACGGTTAAGGGTTCCCGTGTAACAGGGATATTATCAGACATGCACACGTTACCCAAAAAATGTAACTAAATACCGTTACTCGTTACTTGCTCAAAAAGTAACTAAATACGTTACTCGTTACCGATTTTCAAAAAGAACGCGTGAGTTACCTGAAAAGGAACGAGTTACTTTTCACGTTACTTTCACGACCGAATGCACAACTGTTTTTGTTTCATGGTTTATTGTTTTCCTTTTAGTAGTCGTTGCACTCACGCAGCAGCTGCCTGTCGAAGTTTTCATCAGTTATGTTTCCCCGCTTCCTTGAAAATACATCTCTGGCGGCGCTGAAGCGTCGTTCTACTGACGCGCTCGAAGGAACGGCAGTGTTGTGTTTCAGGAAAAGCTGGTGAATCTTCGGGAACTGCGCCTTCATTGAGGACAGCGGGTAATGGGTTATGTGCCTTCTCGTGTTTGCAACCTCCGGGTTTACAATCGGTCCGTGCCCGGTTCTAGAAAGTTCAACCAACGAATCTGATTGTGCTCGCTTGGTGAAGGACATTCCCAGCTGTAGAGTTCAGTACAGCAACGTTTATCGCTGGAAACGTCAGTCGAACTGTTCGACTGACGTGTTCAGCTCCTGCGGTGACAAGCACACTCTGTGCCCGACGTGACGGTAAATGATTCCTCCTGTACTGTCATACTGTTTATTGGTTTTTCGGGTTGCCCATCTGCCTTTGTCGCAATAGACGCATACTCAGGCTAGAGTAAAAACAAGGCCGTTTAAGCGGTGTTGTACAGGTTACTCCTCAAAAGTAACGAGATACCGTTACTCGTTACTTGGCCTTCAAAGTAACTAAATACCGTTACTCGTACCTTTTCTAAAAAAGGAACTAAATACGTTACTCGTTACCGAAAATAGTAACTAGGTACAAGTAACTCGTTACTTGTAACGCGTTACGCACATGTCTGGGTATTATCCCGTGATATCGTCGCGACAACAACGCTATGAGCACTATTCTAATCTCGCCAACTCCCGCTAATTGTCTTCGTCCATCGCTGGATTGTTTTTCCGATATGCTACTCACTTTTCCTTCAGTGGTGCTTGACGTGCTTGCGGAAGCGCCGGCAGTATCCATCGTTCGTGGTTTCGGTTTTTTCGGATTTGGCTCGGCTACAACACCGGCAGTGAAGTGGTCTTCTCAAACAGCTCGCTTCCCCCTCAAAGGCCACGTGAGAGCGTTTCTGAGCGGCCATTGGCGGCGCCGTCAGAGTGATTGACAGGACTCGGCAAAGTTTCAGCAAAAGCTCGCTCCAAAAGCGAGGTGTGCGCGCAACTTTTTTTAGATGCGCGCGTCCTTTTCGGACTCGTTCAGACGGCGCAACCATTTCGCGAAACTACATTTCGCGACACTAGATGCGCGAGAAAAATGCATCGTGTGAACAAGACTTTAGTGTTTAAGGCGCGATAATCACTACACGGTCTCCAGTCGCCTGCATTGTTCTTGGCGACCATGTGAAGAGGTGATGCCCAGTTGCTCAACGATAGACGAACGATTCTAAGTTAGAGCAAGTGCTCAAACTCGCGACGAGCGATGGCCAGGCGTTCTCCAGACAGTCGACGAGGACGCGCAAAAACGGGAGGGACAAAGGTAGCGATGTGGTGAGTGAAGGTGTGTTTCACCGGCGACTTTCTTGTGTACAGTCTCGTAATGTCGGGAAATTTGCAAGAATTTTCTCGTAGTCTGACGACGGCGAAAACGCGCGAATTGCTGCCGTCCAGGTGGTAGGGAGCACGCCATTCACAGAAAGGTGTGTGGTCACGTCAATGATGCGCTATGAATAAATGTCTACGGCAATGTTGTAAAAGCTGAGAAAGTCAGCGCTCAGGATAGCCTGCTTGATATCGGCGACAATGAATAGCCACCGAAATGTGTGGCGCAGTCCGAGGTTGAGTGTGACGGACCGCTGACCGTAGGTGGCAATACGTGAATTGTTGATCGCCTGGAGCGGGGAGGTATTTTGCTTGCGTTGTCGGTCCAAAGAAGAGGCCGGTAATAGGCTAACCTCGGCTCCTGTGTCGACAAGGAAGCGATGGTCAGCTACCCTGTCTACGACGTAAAACAAGTGGCTTTCCTGTTGACCAGTGCCGCTTGCCGCCGCCAGTGCCCGGTCATCTAGTTTCCCACCCTAAAGGAAGGTATGGTGCACTTGCGGGCAGCGTTTCCGAAGGTACAATAGTACCAACACACACCCGATGTAGTGTCCTCCTCACCTGTGTTGGAGGAAGTGCGCTCCAGGGAACGGGAGCGAGAGCCTGAGCGTCGACGGGAGCGGAACCGTGGTTGGCGATGCCGCGTCAAAGGTGCAAGGGTAGCAAGTTGACGGCTTAGCATCAACGCGGTCTTCGATACGAGAAAATCTTGAGTCTTCCGTTGTTAGTGGTGATTGAGAGTAACGGTGCTGATGCTAGGGGACCTCGAATTCGCAACTTTCACCACCTATAGGGGGCGCACCGGTGCCTATCAAAATGGCTGTCATCTGGATGATCGTCGAAGAAAAGCGGTACGAGGCTTGGTCTGCGACGCGTAAGTAATTCTAGTTTTGCTATATACGCGTAGTATTAGAGCCTTACATTATTTTTTCACGCCAGGAAGGTGTAGGCAAGCCCGTTTATTATGAGGCCAATCATCCAGGAGCTAGGGAGTGCGATTCTCACACCGCGGTACCACCATCGCTGAAAGTTGCGAATAGTCTGCGACTCGGTCAGCAAGCTCAGCAAGCTTGTCTAGTGATTTGTCTTCCGCAGCTTCTCACACCAGAACCATGTTCTGCGGAAGACGTTGGAGAAACAACTCACACAGGAGATGGTTTTTGGGGTCCTGCTGCGCTCCGATTGGGACTTCCGGTCAAAGATGGCTGCCTTAAAATGATCGAAGGGGTTAACCGGATCCGGTGTGGAGAGAATGTCGGCCAGTTCCTCGGCTACGTCGGCTGGCGAGGAGGAGACGGCGTGAAGGTATCTCGTCTCTTGGCTGGTGATGTGCCGTAGACGGAACTGTGCCTCGACTTGCGTGAGCCATTTTCGGGGATTTCTGGACCAAAAAGGCGGAAGCCGAATGTTCTGAATCGTTGCCGTGAGGAGGGCGTCGCCGTGAGGAACGTTTGATGGGCCGGCGTGAGCCAAGAAAACAGCAGCAGGAAGGAAGGCGTGAGTCTGATATCTGGTCACCAAATCTGTAGGAGCTGGATTGAGAGCAACCAGTACAGACAGCGGTAGGATTCGAATTGCGTTTATGTGCCCGCGCCGCGCGAGCCCCGCCTTTTCTTCATCTTCTTTTGTAGACCGGCTTGAGCTGACCGTGAAGATCGCTATAGATTTAATGCAGGATACCTGTTTCTGCACGGCTGCGCGCTAGAAGTATGTTTAGAAAAACTCGAGCTTGGACTAATAGCTTTTCCCTGTGTTTGATATATTTTACGCGGGTTGCTTATTTTACACCTGTTGTGTACAGACGAAAGAATCGTAACACAGCATGGACGAAAAGAAAAATAAAAATCCTCAAAAGCAAGTGTTTCTGCCAATTAATGCGTTGGTTAGAGTGATTTGATCGCTTGACATATTGACGAACCACTGCGAGCTGATCTATGGAAGTGGCACGTTAAGGTTTGTATATGGAAACATTGGAGTGGTGTGTAGAAATAAAATCTCTCGAAACCCGAGCGAAATTTCCTACTGCCTGGGCTGCGGACACCTGTTCGTGAAGTTTCATATTTCGAAGTAGCTGCAATACTAACTATTTATTTACAGCTTTAAGATTAGTCTACCTTTTTTTTTTCTTATTGGTGACATTAGATACGATGCTGCCGGCCCTATTGTTGGCAGAGAACGAAGCATAGTTTCTAGTTTTCACCGCCTCGCGATTGCTGTTACCTTTGACGTTCTCTTAGCTGTCCTTTTTGTATGTGTAATTCATTTTGTATTGTAGCTTTTTTTGTCAGTCGAATTATTCTATTCACGCTGTCTACACACCTGACAAAGTATGCACGACAAATGAAAGAGTAGTTTCGAAGAGCGCGCGGTGACCGGCCCCGCCTTAAGGGGAAGTGACGTGATAGACTCCTCTTGACGTCGAGAGCTCACAGATTGTGAGCTTGTGGCTGCGAGCAATTTTTCTCGGCCAAAGTTGAACGGAATGCAAACTTCTTATGTTTGTCTTCCTCTTCCTCGTGTCGGTCTTCCCGCATGGTTTCGCAGCTTGTAGCCTAGCGAGTCGGCGAACTGAACCCCAAGCTGAGAGTGCGGTTGAAGCTACGCGTTCGTTGGACCAGTCATACGTATACCTTCCACCGCGGGATTACATTCCCGCTTTTGCGCAGGCACAAAGAGCGTGGTCACGTGATTAAAAGGAGACGGTTGACTGGTTCGGCGAGCGCTTAGCCCCCACCTCGAAGCCATATTTGGAGTGCATGGAATATACTTGTAGTCGAATAGTACGCCGTAGTGGAGCCTGCTGTAAGCGGGGGTTTATACTGAGCATGGGTGAAAATTTGACGCCGTTTATTATCTTGGTTAAAATTCTAGCAGTCGTTCCGGACATTTGAACATAGCGTTTCGGAAGTGGCCACAATTGAGGGCAGGTTGTCCGCTTACTTTGTTTTTAGAGCGCAGCTCTTGGGCGCCCGTTTCCGGCTTGAGCGGAAACGAGCTGTTCAATGCAACGCGCGGTTCGCCGTCGGCGGAACCGCGCGTTGCACTATGGGACGTTTCCCATAATGACATCACACGTGACGTCACGTGTAATGTCACGAGTCATGTCACGAAGGTCACTCATGAAGGTCACGATGAAGGTCACGACCTTGACGAGGCCTTCACGAGCGACGTCACGAGGAAGGGGGAGGAGGACAGGAGGAGAATGAGAGGACAAGGAGGGAGGAGGAAGATGGAGGAAGGAGAGAGGAAAGGGTACGGAGGAGGAGGAAAGGGTACGGAGGAGGAGGGCCTTACCCTCCTCTCCCTCCCCTACCCTCCTCATCCTCAATAGCTGCGCTCTAATTCTGCATTGAAGGGAATTGTAAACGTCTTTCATTTTGCTCCTTTTTAACTTATTCTTCTGTTTTTTTTTCTTTTTATAGTAAACCAGTTTGGCAACAAACAAAAGTCAGACCGGCGTTTACGTTTTCCATTTTCATGTATACCTCTTCCCCCTCCAACCTCCCTCGCGTCCTCTATGTCTTAACATCGATTAATTATTTATTTACCTAATTTATTTTTAGTTAGCATTACTGCAAATCTCACACCGAGATTCTCGCAGGTGGGAAAATCAACAAAAAATATTGATATCTATAAAGAATGATGACATGAGCAGATACATCGAGAATGGAATGGAATGAAAAAGAAAAGCTAAAAACATGCGTTTTTGGCTTTATTCTTCTTTCAGTGATTCCTAAACATTAGGGTTATTTTATTTATTTTAACAAAAAAAAAGCATTAATATGCCATTAGTCTAAAAATAACGTTTCTGCAACGATATGTTTGATAACTTGCGAGGACTGTGGATGACAATATACGCGCTTGAATATAACCTGTTTCAACTCCAACATCTCTTCTACTATCGTTTTTATTTTTCGCCAGTCATCATCTTTATAAGGCCCTCGCTCTGCTAGGCGAATAACCAAGCAACAACCCTTGGTTGTCAACATGCCACAAACACCTTATTAGCAAACGTAATGTTTAAACTTGAGGGTGATCAACTGGCCGCCGAAGTGCATATTCATAATTAAGCCAAACTGGATGACACCACACCGGGCGATGAACTGCTGACTTTGTCTTGTTCACGCGTAATTTCTTTGTTTACTGTGACTTTCTTCATCGAATCTTATTCATTTACCGCTTTGAGAAGGTTAAACAAAGACGTTGTTTAATCAGAAGTTAAGTCCAGTCTGCTTCTGTCTGAAATGTGATTTAATTCGCCAGGTATTCAAGGAAAGAATGTTTACATTATCTTTTAGAGCGCAGCTCTTATGCGCCCGTTTCCGGCTTGAGCGGCGTTGCTGTCGCCGTCGGCGTAACCCTGCGCATTATGGGACGTTTCTCATAACGACGTTACACATGACTTCACGTGTGACGTTAGACAGTCACTAAGGTCACGAGTGATGTCCCGAACGTTACTCGTGAAGGTCACGACATTCACAGCGTCCTTCACGATGCCTTCACGAGTGGCATCACGAGGGTCACTAGGGTCACGAGTGACGTCACGAGGGAGGAGGAAAGGAGGAGAAGGGAGGAGGGGAGGAGGAGGGGGAAGAGGAGGGGAGGAGGAGAAGGAGAGGAGGCAGAGAGGAAGATGAGGGGAGGAGGAGAGAGTACGTAGGAGGAGGAGGAGAGCATACCCTCCTCTCTGTACTCTCCCCTCCCCCTCCCCAAGAGCTGCGCTCTAATTCGACATTACAGGGAATTGTAAACGTCTCATTTTTTTCTACATTACCCTCCAAGTGATTCTAGAGCAACCACTCTATTTTGATTGTTTCGCGACGGGGTCGAGTAATTTTCGTTGAACCTTTCTCGACCGCAGAGAAGGCAAACCAGCACGGGCTGTGTAAAGCTCGTTCTTGGTTTGCGAGTTACCTTTTCTTTAGAACACGAGACAACAAATCCCGACGAGAAGTATAAGCTTCCCACCGAATGACCAACGAGCATGACGTTTCACTTGCTCACTCTTTCTACGCACGTCGCCTTTTTGACTTGTTATCATATTATGAGATCTGTCATTCGCTCGAACCCTTACAATGTTTGCTGTGATTGGCTATATTGTCGTGATTGGCTTGCCGTGATTGACTTTAAACTACAGAAAAGGGAACCTACTCTCTTAAAAATGCCCGCGCGTCTAGGTACCCGCAAAACACTCGAAGAGCCAATCTCTGCGATTCACAAAATCAGCTCAGCGAATAATGAGGCGAAACATCTGTTTAGAGCTCAAAATTAAGTCTGCGCTGTGGCATTAAGCAATGCAAGCATAACTCTTTGCACTGCCTTTTTTAAGTCTAAACGTATGTTCCGCCTCATCATTTGCTGAGCTGATTTCGTAGATCGCAGAGATTGGCTCTTTGAGTATTTTGCGGGTAAGTAGACGCGCAGGCATTTTTTAGAGTGCATACATTTTAGAGTGCATTTAATAACCTTGCGTCCGAACGATGTTTTTTTTTTTTAATTTTTAACGTATTTTTATTGCAGTTTTTATTCACGTTTCAGTCCTACCGTGTGAACAACTGAGGAAGGTTACCATCAAGAAATATCCGTTGTCAACTAAAAACTAGCAACTTTATTTAGCATCTCTTTCATGAAAAACGATGTCACACTGAGATAATATTTTGCGGGGAAGATTTTGACGCGTTAGCTCGGCGTCTTCCGGCCCGGCTCGGCTTTGCTAGTGCTCATATAGAGAGCAGATCGTACGAGTCTTTCGTCGAGCATTTGTGGCCGTCGTCGGGTGGGTCGTGCCGTTGATGGTGTGTCGTTTGTGCGATGCGTCTAACGGCGCACTAATAGGTTTTCCCGCCGCGATCGCCGTTCAGATTGCGGTGGACTAATGGCGGCACGATCTTCTCCCATTCCAGACCGGGGAGCGGTTGACCGGTCAAATAGCCTCCGCGTTGGTCGACGGTGTTTCTTGGAGGTCGTGACGTTCTGTTCCTCTGTGTCCGAGAAGATGCTGCCACAGCTTTCGTTTCTCGTTATGATGTCGGGGCCGTGCAAAATTTGGGAAAGATATCTTTCGGGAGGAAGAGTCTCAATCCGTTTGTTTTTGTTATCCTTGTTTTCAACATTCGAAAAGAGACCGCTTTTTAAGTCGTCAAGGTAATACTGTGACCAGTTGGTAGCGCCCCCTCCAGTCCGCCCGTCTGTGGCCGCCAGGCTCGGCGGGCAACATTGATCACCGCGCGAATAAACGCCGTGGCGCGCACGCCGCCCAGTCAGTACATCGTCCACCCTCACAACCAAGCTGCGAGTCGTCTTTTCTCGGCGGGTGCTTCGGCCCCCTTCGTCCACGTTCCAGTAGGTTCGTGACACTGGCGACGAGGAACCGTGACACTGGCGTCTGACAACGTGCACGGTTCGGCCCACGCCGCCGAGAGAGTCGGAACACCGCCCCCCGCTACTGTCGCCATGCCGCAGTACGGGAGGCTCGAGCCGTTCAAGGGAGACGGGTCCGCCTGTCCTGTCTACGAAGAACAAGTCCACGTGTTCTTCCGGGCGAACGACACGCCCGAGGCGAAACAACGGGACATCTTCTTGGCCAGCTGCGGGACCCGCGTCTTCAGCCTCCTGCTCGACCTCCTCGAGCCGGCCACGCCGCACGTCCAAACGCTGGGTGAGCTGCTCACCACACTGCGCTCACACTTCAGCCCGGCGCCGTCCACGCTTATGGAGCGGTTCCACTTCAACAACCGGAGCCGCCGGGACGGGGAGACCCTCGGGCAGTTCGTCGCTGCGCTACGAGGGTTAGCGAACACCTGCGCCTTCGGCGACCAGTTGGACTCGCTACTCCGGGACCGGTTCGTCTGCGGCATCAACAACCCCGCCATGCAGACGCGACTCCTGGAGCTCCCCGACCCCTCGCTGGACGACGCGGTGAAGGCAGCGCAGGCGATGGAAGCAGCAGCCAAGGACGCCAGCGAGATTGCGCGTGCGGCCGGCTCACCGTCGACGGAAGCAGCGGAAGCGGCGGTGAACAAGATGGCGACGAGGAGCGGTGCCTGCAGCCGCTGCGGTGCTGCCCACTCCCCCTCACAGTGCCAGTTCGCCCAAGCACAATGCTTCCCGTGCGGGAGAACTGGGCACCTCGCACGTGTCTGCCGAGGGGGGAGGACGAGCGGCGGCCAGCAGCAGCAGCAGCAGCAGCCTGGTTCAAGCCCGGGTTCCAGCCAAGCCCGCGGCCAGGGTGGCCGTCGCAAGAGAACGCGGCGGGGACGAGCGGCGCCAGGCCCGGGTCCCTCTTCAGCCAGGGTCCACGTCTTGGCCGAGGAGCCCCTGATTTTCGACGTGTGGCATACAAATAAAATTTCGTCGTCTGTGCCACCTTACTTGGTGTCTGTCAAAATCTGTGGGCACCCCATCACCATGGAGCTGGACACAGGGGCCAGCGTGTCGGTCATGGCCGGGAAGCTGTCCAAGCGGACCTTCCCTTGCGTGTCCATCGAGGCGTCGGACGTCATGCTGCGCAGCTACTCCGGGCAGCTTTCCCAGGTCCAGGGCCGGGCCCAATTCAGCGTTCGCCTTGGCGACAGGGAGGCAATCCTTCCCCTTTATCTCACCAAGGGGTCGTCGCCGACGCTGCTGGGCCGGAACTGGATTCACTCGCTGGGTGTTCGGCTGCCGGAGTACCAGGAAGCTGCGCTGCACGTAAGTGAAGGACGTCCCGAGCCTCCTGACCGACTTCCAGTCCCTGTTCCAGCCGGGGGTGGGCATCTTCGCCGGCACGACGGTCGGCATTTACGTTCCCGAGGGAGCCCGGCCTCGCTTCTTCAAGCCGCGTCCGCTGCCGTTCGCCCTGAAGGACGGGGTCACCCAGGAGCTGCAACGGCTTCAGCGAGAGGGGATCCTGGTGCCAGTCAAGACCTCCGAGTGGGCCGCACCAATTGTTCCAGTCCTCAAGCGAGACGGCCGCGTCAGGATCTGCGGGGACTTCAAGGTCACCATCAACCCCGTCGCTACCGTCAAAAAGTACCCGCTGCCTCTGATAGAAGATCTCTGGTCGGCTCTGTCCGGGGGACAGAAGTTCACCAAGCTCGACCTTCGAGATGCCTACCAGCAGCTGGTGCTCCAGGATGCCGCCCGGAAGTATGTCACCATTTGGACTACCATAGGACTCTTCCAGTACACGCGCCTACCTTTCGGCGTGGCCTCAGCCCCAGCCATCTTCCAGAGGGAGATGGACAACCTCTTCAGGGGCATGAGGCACGTGGCGGTGTACTTGGACGACATCCTGGTGACCGGTACCGACGACGGGGACCACCTGCAGAACCGGACATGTGGTTTCGCCAGCGAGCGCCTCGTCGCTACTCGTCCGCATGCCCGACGGGACCACCTGGCACCGGCACGCCGACCATGTCAGGCCTCGCCTCGGGACCGGGCTTGTACCCTCGGCCGTCGCTTCGGGAGACCAGCCCACAGGGGGACCACCGACAGCACCAGTCTCGGCCAGTGGAGCACCACCCACCACGGAGGCGACAAGAGTCTCAAGTCCTGTGGCACCAGTTGGACCGGTGCCACCCACAAATCCGATCCCTGCGGCTCCACCGGGTGGAGCGCGACCGCTACAGGCAGCGCCCGGCGTTGCCACACCTGGCCCGTCTACACCAGCGACCAGGCGGAGTGCGCGGCAGCGAAGGCCACCAGACCGTTACTCGCCGGGGTAGCCTTCGTCGTAGACCGGCCAGGACTTGGCACGACCAGACGCCGAGCCGGTGTCGGCCGTGTGCATCGGTTATTCTTTTATTTTGTTTTTTCTTAGAAAAACAAACTGGGGGGGAGGGATGTGACCAGTTGGTAGCGCCCCCTCCAGTCCGCCCGTCTGTGGCCGCCAGGCTCGGCGGGCAACATTGATCGCCGCGCGAATAAACGCCGTGGCGCGCACGCCGCCCAGTCAGTCATCGTCCACCCTCACAACCAGGCTGCGAGTCGTCTCTTCTCGGCGGGTGCTTCGGCCCCCTTCGTCCTCGTTCTAGAAGGATCGTGACAAATACCTAGTGGGATGCTGGGTGTGTACTTAGCGTGAGGTCGGCTTGTACACTTTGGCGACGCTGCTTTGCGTGATAGATGAGCAATATAGTCAGGGTAGTATGATTGCTACCTCGAGATCTTTAACCTGTGCATTACGTACTACTGATCACACGGAGGGATTATGCACATTTTCACTTCAGTTTTGTGTTTCGTAAATGTTTGCTTTAAACGAAGAATTTACTATTTGACCGGTGAAATGGTTCTTCAAAAGCTGACATTTTTTTTTTAAAGCTAGAACGGCTGCCTGTACCGCTGCAACGTAAATAAACACAAAATAAAACTCCAAATCGTTGCCGATTTTGTCTTGCCAACATCTCTCTATGATTAAGTTTATGTTGCTTTTTAAAACGCCCAACTTCACAGCCTCTCCTATGAATATGGGTTTGGTAACAACACTCCAACCTTCTAGCACACGCTGCGACCAGGCGATCGCTTTATGTCGGTATCGGCATCAGAAAAAACATTTGCACCGAGCACACGCGGCATCATGCCGAGTTTTATATAACGAAGCTAAACCGACACGCCCATGCAAATCCTGGGGTCGTATAGCTGACGCTCCGTTTAACTTTAATGGTGCGTTGAAGAGCTTGAAGATTCGCGGGCTGACCCGCCTAGGCTCAAAGTGAATTTTCGGATTCCGGTTTGGCGAAATCGACTCGTTCGCTAACGTAAAATCCGGATCAGTCCGCGTCCCTCCCTTACCAATTTTTCCGCCAGCGGCGACAACTCCATTTCGCCAGCAGACTCCGAAATCCACTGTCCGCCTGCGTGGGTGAGATTCGGACAGGGTCAGATTCGGACAGGGTCCGCATCTCACCCAAGAATCCGCAAGTTTGTAAACGCGCCAAAAGTCCGACCGGAGCCAAAGCTACGATACCATATAGTCAAAAGAGCAGCACCAAAAGTGCATAGTCGCGGCACTCGTTGTGTTTGTTTTCTATCGCCGGCTGAACCGATCACGCGTAGAGAATTTCCATCATCCTGCACTTTGTTCTGTGCATGGTTGGTTTAGGCGGGAAGAGCACACGCATAAAAACGGAATGAAAGCCGTGATGATGCATTTTTTGCACTGCTTGAATAACACCATAGGATTATAGCATCGACTGCGGTCGAACCTAATGTGAACCAAAGCATGTACGCGGTACACTCGTATAACAAAATGGCAAAATGAAAGGAACAACACAGCGCCTAGACCATAGTTAGCTTCTCTTTTTATAAACCTTTGCTAAAATCGCCTTGTGCGCGCCGCCATTTTTGTCTGCTGGGCTGTGAAACGACTTCTGGGCATGCGCTGCTGATCTGCCGTGTGCAATATCGGACGCTGGGCATGCGTCCACAGCTCGGTGAATCAGCGTTTTTCACCCGGGTGATAACTGATGCAAAGGCCTATTCATCACTCAACTATATGAGGTCACTATACTGCGGTGGCGCTGCCGTCGCCGCTGGACCCTGGGCATGTGCGCACTTGCTTCATCTCTAGCGTATCTTTTTTTCTTTCTATTTTTCCGGGTGTGGGAAGACGCGGGTTTGTTTGAAAAGCAGCTAGCGTATCGGTTTATAGTTCGCGTCGGCTTAATTTCCAGACGCAGCTGACGCTACGAACTAATAAAGCAGCGTCAAGAGCGCGAGTCACTGGACCTTTTATGATTGATTCAGCGACCATAGAACACGTACTGATGGTGCGCTCTGGACGCTCTCTGAGATGTTCCATCAGCTGCCAGCGTCGGCTGCGTCTGGCCTTCGAAGCAACCGCGTCTTCGCAGTACTGGAACTCGGCTTCGAAAGAATCACTTTCCTTATCTGCCACGTCGCTTTCTTCGGGGGCGCTTGCATCGAGTAGAAGCGGAAACTGAATTTATTGGCGGCGAGGTGTATTTCCCCCGCTTCGCGCCGGAGGCAGGTTCTATTCAGTGGGCGTTTGTTTCGGCAAACCGAGACGGCTGTGAACCCGCGGGGATTTGTCAGCTATAGATCGGTTCTTTTCTACTTCGCCTGGTTCCGGTCAGGGTTGGGCAGAAATACTCGAAAATGTATTTGGAAATACAAATACTGGGATACATTAAAATAGTAGCCAAAATACTGGTACTAAGATACATCTGTAAAACTGTATCGCGATACGTATCGGAAATACATTTTAAATAGAGGCAAAAAGCATTTGGAAATACAAATACAGGAATACATTTTAGGGAGGGCAGAAATACAAATACAGAAATACTGATACTGCAATACATTTTTCACATTTGTTAGAGACGCCAACTGAGATGAAGCTTGAAGTGGAAGTTTTTGATCCCGAAATTACTTTCCCGTATGCAGGCTCGGCACTTTGCCTTGAAGGTAGTGGTTGCGGACGACGAGGAATCTTCAATGGGCTCAAAAAACGTTCCATCAAGGACTGACCGCGGTCCCTTTCCTGACATCCTGTCTGCCTGACGAGGAATGCGAAAAGACTTCGACTTCTAAATCAATTCTGTCACCCTGATTCCCATCAAAACATCACCACACCCCTGTCCAATAAGGACGTTTCTGCCAACATTGATTACATGACGTCACGGTGGAATGAACTGGTATTCTTTATCTGTAGGTGTGGCTTTGAACATGCAACTTTACCACGCTGGTGTATCAAAGTGCAATAAGTATTTTCGTTGTAGGTTACATCGTTGAAGATCATGCAGGCAGTGTCATTTGGAATTTTTGAGAATAGTGAACCACCTGAAGCATCGTGGAACACGTGTCTCATCTTCTGTTACGGTTGAAAAAACGATACGATGGCATCCCTGTTGTGAACGTCCTTCCTCCCGCAAACCCTCCGCCACCGACGCATGGATTGAAGTCATCAAGTTTCGCCTAGCATCACCCAAACAGAGACCTCGTGGATTGCGACCTGATATTGCCGGCACAGGTGCGAGCTCCCCAAGAAACAGCGCGCTCGAGACGAGTAGCAGGTGTACGAAGGCTGGGTCGGCACAGCGAGGCCACGTCTGGCCTGGGTTTCGGATCCCCAGAGCAGTGGGTCACGTTCACGTCTTCTGATGACGTATCCTTGAGCCGTGCAGTATTACGGGCGCAGCCGCAGACGCATTCGAATCACGGTGATTTGAATATGTGTGAACTTCACTGCGTGAGTCATCCTACTATTTCAAGTCAACCACCACCAGGCTCGTGCTGCAACGGACTGGGTGTGACTCAGCTTTGCCGGCTGGGTGTACTGTGCACGCTAAGGCAAGAGATGCATTTATAAGCGGACATTGAATGCCAGCAAACAATGACTTAAGAAATTCCAACCTAAGGACCTGCGGCAGAAGATGCTCTGACTCCAATCCTGGCACGCCACCTGGTTCGAGTCCCCGACTACGCAACACTTCTCAGAAGAGAGAGGAAGACGCATAGAAAAATAGTTTGGAGAATCGAAAGGAACCTTGGTCAGCATAGCAACAATGCCCCAGCATCTCTCAACCCTGATGCCCTAAGAAATAAAAAAGAAATGCGTTCGGACTTTTTTTTTTGTGTGTGTGTGTGTGGGGGGGGGGGGGGGGGGAGGGAGTATTTCTCAAGAAATGTAACGAAATACATTTCCTCCTGATTGTATCGCGATACAAAGAAACATTCCAAAATGTATTTCGATACAGGAATACAGATACTGGTGAAAAAAATGTATCGCGATACAGAAATACAGATACGAAATGTATTTCTGAAATACTATCGCGATACATTTGTATCGCGATACTGCCCAACCCTGGTTCCGGTCCTTTGGTTTAACGCCTCACCCTGTCCGAATCTCAATACTGGGTTCTGTTAATTTTAAAGCGATTAGCATTCTGAGGATCTTTAGGATCTTTCAATTATGTATACGCAAACATAATCGCTCAATTATACAGCACTATAGTTGGTTCTGCAAGATTTTTATTTGCTTGTTTCATACCTCGTGCATTATCAAATTGAACTGATAAACTGGTGCATCCGAGCTCTATGCTGAGATTCATTTGTTTTAAACCTATAGCAACTTGGCAGAAGCCGCATTTATTTCAGACCTCCTAGAGAGGAAGGCAGTAGCTTTGGATTTTTAGAGCGCAGCACTTAGGAGCCCATTTCCGCGTATAGCGGCGTCGCCATCGGCGTAACCAGGCTAAATTTAGCGGTAAACCTTACGTCACATAACCTCAAGACCAATTCAGTTTCCCCTCTAAATTTAGCGGGAAACTGAATTGGTGTTGAGGTCACGGGACATCAATTTTCCCGCTAAATCTTGCGGAGAAACTAGCGAGCGTTCCAAAGATGCACCAAGCTGTTCTCACTAATACTTATTCTAAATAACAATTTCTTTTCTCGCTCTCTCCATCTTTCGCGCTCTATGTCCACGCAGCGCAGTCTTTATTGCCTTAGTATAGCGTTCCACGTTTTCAGTCTTCTGTCACCCCATCAACACTCATGCATCTTTTTTTTCTTTTTTCTCAGCGGCCGCTGGTGGCTGGAGAGCACCTGGGTTCGTCCGAGACCAAAGTTGCGCTCCGGACCGACTCCTGCTACTCCCGGGCAGCAGCCTGTCCCGGAGTCTGAGCCACGGCGAGTATGAACGCCTACTCAGGTGCCCCAACTTCACCACGCAACTGGGGCAGACGGTGTACTTGCACTGCGTCGTGTATTTCGCCGCGGAGCACATGGTGAGTGAGAACGCATCGTTGGTATTTTAGACTCACCGCATGAGGCTTGTGTAATGAATATTTATTAATAAATTGGAATACACCTGATGTAAAACGCACTTCGCACCTTCTAGGCGACTGGTGGCCGCTGGAAAAAATCCGCCCGGTACGGGATTCGATCCCGGTACCTCTCCAAGATTATTATGCAGTAAATACAAAGGTGCAAGCGAGATGGTCAAGAATGACAATAATATTCGCTGGAGAAGGGAACAAAGGACAAACACAAATCTCTAATCACAGCTAGATGATTGATGCGCGACCGAAGAAATCCGCCTGGTCATGGTATCGAACAAGTGACCTCTCCATTTTCAGTAAAGCGCTCTACCAACTGAGCTAACTCCTTGTTAGACGTCAGTAGAGCAAACGGGTTTGATTCCAGGACCAGGCAGGTTTTTTCGGTCACGCACCAATGACATAGCTGTGTTTAAAATTTTGTGTCTGTCCTTTGTCTCCTTTGTTCCCCTTCTCCAGGGGCTATTATTGTCCTTCTTGTCCAGCTCGCTTGCACCTTTGTATTAATTGCATTATAATCCTAAACTTAAATTGCAGACCGTTCATCCTTGCTGGTGTTAGACTGGTGGCAGCTGATATAACCCGTTTACTCTACTGACGTCTAACTCCTGGTTAGCTCAGTTAGTAGAGCACCCCACTGGAAATGTAGAGGTCTCTGGTTCGACACCAGAAACAGGCAGATTTTTTCGGTCGCGCAACAATCACCTAGCTGTGTTTGGAGATTTGTGTTCGTCCTTTATCCCCTTTGCTCCCCTTCTCCAGGGAATACTATTGCAACGTCTACAAGTCTAGCAGAATGTTTTACCAACTGAGCTAACCAGAAACTGGCATTCGGTAGAGCAAAGAGGAGGTAACAGTCGCCACAAGTCTTTATCACAGCCACCGCAGGGGTAAGATGAGTTGTTAATAATGTTTTGACTGATCTCATCTTTGCGGTGGCTATGATCGAGACTGACAACAACTGTTGCCATCCATTGCTGTATTGACTCTTCCAACTCCTGGTTAGGTCAAAAGGTAGAGCGCTCCGCGCTACTCCTTAAGAGGTCCCGGAATACAATCATAGACCAGGCAGATTTTTTTCAGGGGTCACCAGTCACCCAGGGGGCGCTAGCTTCGCTCCATTTTAGGTGGAAACTGATTTATTATTCGTAAAGTTTCTCCACCTTATGAAATTATCATAAAATTTATTAAACACATGTTAAATATAATTCGTCTGGCTTCCTCTTGCGACCTTGATTGACTCGATTAAGCGCGGTTGCTAATAAAATTGTAATTGCCGAAGATAATTCTTCGAATGAAGGAATAAATTTGCAACGCATTTACCAATCTGAAAATCATTAAACTGAGCGGATAAACTAAACGCTTCGCGGAGACAACCAAAACTTAGTGACGCACCTATCGTATTTTGAAACAATAGATCTTCAGCGGAGGCTCTGCCAACAAAAAGGGAAGGCCACTGATCTCTATTTTAGTAGGCTGGATCGCGGATCGGGAGCCCGTCGGTGTCGCCACCGGCGGCCATTGCTTGACACCAGGCAATACACGCAAGTCTATGGGAGAAACGCACAAAAGTAAGAATATTGGAGCGTGTACGCTGTGCTCGGAGGCGAGTATTTTATGGTGTGCTGCGATCCTTATGTCGGGTGTTTGGAAATTGAATCGGTATTTGTCAAACGTCCGGTCGCCGAATAAAAAAGTCGAACGTACCGGAGCACCTACGGCTGAGCTGGCAAGCTTGCTCTCGTAGTGGAGTAAACAAAGGAACTTGCCGTCAATAAGACCGTCCATAGGAAAGCCCAGAAGTTGATGAATGACAAAGAAGTTCCATCTCGACAGCGGCTTTCCGGGAGTGAGCGAATTCCGCGTAGCAAAGCCCTCGAGCTTGTCGTCTGCTAAACCCAACTCAACGAAACCGCCACCGACTCCGCGGTAACTCTAAGTAACTTTCGCCTCGTTGAGCTGCACTACAGCGGAGTCACTCTCGACCACAAAATATTTATTTATAAGAACTGCGAGGGCTGTCAGTTTTAATGTTTGTACGCAAGCTATTTGACGGGCTTATCGAAAAGCATCCAAAAAGTTTCAGTGCCGACAACAGCTTAGAAACGAGGGGAAACGTCACTTTTTCTCGTTCTTCCCATAGAGTCCCATGCATTGGCTTGTGTCAATCAATGGCCGCCGGTGGCGACACTCGGCCCCAGCTGCCGAGGCCGCGGTTCGCGATCCAGCCTACTACAATAGAGATCAGTGGGGAAGGCTCCGCTCAGATCCCACGTAACGCGAGCTCTTGTGTCAGTGGCCCTCTGTGGGTAAAATAGTGTTCAGTCGCAGGTGCCACAGTCGGCGCCAATTTAAGAAACACGGTGCGTGGTTTATTATGATCACACATTTTGCTTCGTCATTCATTCTTCGGAGTTCTTATTGACAATTGCCCAAATCTCAATAACCGAAGAACAATAGACCCTTTTTCAAAAGTCTATCGAGCAACATTGGTGGTCGCCATTGCGGTCGCCATTCTAATATCTCACGCTGCCTGGTGATATTTGGGGGGACGGAATAGGCTTAGAGAGGCGGGAGGAATCATATGTTTGTCTATTTGGACTTAGGCTAGGTGGCGCAAGCTGCCGTCCGGTAAAAAGGCTATAGTCATTAACATTCATCCATCCATCCATTGAACAAAAAGCGTATGATTGGGTCCGAGTTGCCGAACGCAGACGCTGCACTCGTTTTGAATATGAGCTGATTTGAATTCACGCCGAACACCGACGCAGCCCCTCGTGTCCAGTACATGCTCATAGTGTTTGAGCTCGAAATGGGGGACAGTCGATGACACGAAATTTTGAGAAGGGTCTAATAAAAGAGATGCTTGTGACACGCTATGATCTGCGCTGCTTAACGTGTCAGTGACCACAAGCATAACCTTTATTTATCCGACAATTCCGTACATATAATGATGTAAGTGTCCAATCAACCGTATGTAGTTATAGAGGATGCTACAATTTGCGAAGTTGCATTCTGTGATGCGAGAGAATTCCTTGGTACATTTTTCATTAGATATAGGGTGTTCGCGCCACTTCCGGCCGCCGTGACAGGGAGGTGAGAGATACTTCCGGTTCTCCTATGCTCACCTCGTAGTTTGGGTGGGTGCGCGACGACTCTCGTTGCACTATTTCGAGCAAATGCGCGAGAGCCGCGCTCCCGAAACGCCCCAGTGTCGTGCTTCTAAGTTGCCGATGCGCACCGACACGAACGATGTGTCACAAGGGAAGCCATTTTCGGTTATCTCGAGACGAGAGGACGCCACCGACGTCGCCGAGCAGTGGTGACCTGAAGACGGCGGCTTTAGCAGACGGTGCTAACCTACTTCGATGGGCTGCCGACAGATGGAGCAAAGCGACAAACGCGAGAATGCGGCGGCAGCGGCGCCTGGACCGACTACCTGCGTAGAGCGAAAGGTGCCATCCGGGAAATTACGGCAGGCATAAATGTGAGGTGAGACGGTGCTCTAAGAAGATTCTAAGATTGAACATTAGCATTTTGTGCATTACAGAGACTCGCGTCGCGCTGGAGGAAGCGTAATAAAATGTTTCGGGAGATCGTCTTCCAAAGCCAAGAACCGGTTTGGCGATCCCAGCTGGGAAGCGCGGCACGTATCTTCGTCGCGTGGGGGAGGTAGGCGCCCATCCCCAACGCCTTGTCGTTTACGAAGTAGCTGAACGCGTTTAAGGACTTGTAGGCTTTATGTCGTTCTCAGGTATGTGAACCTGGCGGATCAAAAAGGTAGTCGTGAAGATGCGCCCACGATACCGACGGCCTATTCATCTTTTTTTTGAAGGAACAAGAGATCTTTCTTTTCCCCCAGGGCACCAGGAAGGCATGCCGATTCTGTGTAAGTAAATTTTGGATGGTACTACAGTTAATCCTCGGCGGTGAGGTTTTTAAAGTGCGCGCTACGCAATGCGCGTCCTCAAAAACAAGCCAAAACCAATAGCCAACCGGAAGCAACAAGCTTTCTTCGGAAGTTCGGTCATTTTTCTTTTTGTTTACATCTGAACCAACTAATTTTTCTCCGGATGTCATGAATCGAACAAACAACCATGCGAATTTGAAGGCTGACCACATTAAAGCTCAGGGTCCCGTCATTCATCCAGCTGTGTTTGGTTTGGAAAAGTCTCTTTTAAGGTCGGTATGGGACTTGACCAAAAAACACACACCACACACACACACCACCACACACGCACGCACGCACGCACGCACGCACGCACGCACGCACGCACCACGCACACACCACACAGCACACACACACACACACCGGACTTGACCAAAAAACACACACCACACACACACACAACACACGCACGCACGCACGCACGCACGCACGCACGCACGCACGCACGCACGCACGCACACACGCACCACCGCACACACACACACACACACACACCACACACACACACACACACACACACATACACCACCACACACACACACACACACACACACACACACACACACACACCACACACACATACACACACACACACACACACACACACACCCACACACCCACACACACACACACACACACACACACACACACCACACACACACAGAGAAACCTCTAAAACAAAGCATGTTTCGCATATCAGCGAGCGGTGTCTGCGGTATGTTGGTGTGGTGATAGTGGGTTCTACGACAACAAAATACTCGGAAGGAAAAACCTTCGTTTCTACCCTTGTTGAGTTTTTTTCACCCGTCGTAAGCCGGATGTGACAAACCAGAGTAACTGCGTGAATTCATACATCATTAAAATAATGAAAGACAACGCTTGCTATACAAGTAGATATTCAACGACTGTTTGTAATTGATCTCGTTATTTTAGCTCGACAAACTTTCAATCAAAACTCAAGTTTCTTCACAACAACAAATGGCAGCATGCACGTAAATATATAACATAACGAGCGTTAATCGCGTTCAACAAAACTCTGACAGGGAATAATCACAGCAAGTATATTTCTATATTTTTTTTCTGATCAGTGTGTAACTCTGACTTTTTCCGAGCGATGTTTTGAACTCACCTTGAAATATGCATTTCCTACATTACAATTACTGCCTAGCAATAGCGAAGTGCACTAAAACACACACAGACACATTTGAAGAATGTTTACCCGTTGAAACTACATGTCTTTATTGATTCTACTCTGACCAAAGTGAAAATTAAACTGGTATTCACCTCAAGATCCGTAGTAACAAAGTCCGACTACTTGCGGAACATCACAGATTTACTGTTTTATGTAGTGAATTAAGACATATGTGGGCAAATATTAGATTAGCTTGCACTGATTTTATAAAGACGTACATGTTTTCAACACCAAATCCATAGTTACTTCTTCCGCCAACCAAATATTAACAGAACTACTTCGTGCAGCGCATTAATGACGCGCAAAACTTCCTCTATCTATGTGACATTGAGTATAGGCGGAGGGCTTTTGTTCGGCGAGGGCTGTGCAAGCAGCTCTAAAACTTCTTCAGAAGTCTCGTCCTCCTCGAGAGACACGCTGCAATTTGTCAACATTGCGATAGTCCAAATGGCTGCTCACTCGTCTCGACCGAATATGTGAGAAGATAAACTAAAGTAATAGGCTGCGCATTTTGTAATATGTTTTTTACTCTTTAGAAACGAGGGACGCCAAAAAGAGGGCTCCCAGATCTATGGCAAGCTCAGGAATACATCATTTTAAAATATATATACCTTAAGCTCTGAAAGAGAAATTGGTGCTTTATAATCTTGACGAGGTACCAACGCTGCACACGCGGTAGTAGCCTCGCCATCTGTCTGTCGCCAGCCACCGTGCGAAATAGAGCCCCCGTTAATAACGTAGCCCTATTAAACAACGCGTTGTTTGTAATGTGCTACGGTTCCAATAAATGGCCAGCACGGACGCGGCTTCCGCCTAAAGGAATAATGAATTAAATCGGTGAGCACTTCAGGATTTATATACATTATGTTAATACCGTCCTCTCAATGCCGTATTCTGATAAAGGCATCCGCCCAAGACGAGCTTGGCAGCACCGGACAGCGATGAAGAGGACCCAGAAAGATTCCTGAATACCGGTTTTGACACATTCTAATAACAAAAATGGAAGCTGACGTGGTTACAGTAAAAATGTGAAGATGAAGGAAAGAGTAGCTTGGGAGCACTTCTGTCGAAGGCAAAGACCATGCATCAGGATTAGAAAGTGAAACCGCATGCTTACTCGGCCTCTCTGATAGTGGAGGATATTATACAACAATCACTGCACCCTAAAAAAGGTTTGTGCGTCTACTTTCACGCACAATCCTCGGAGAGCCAATCACCGCAACTTACGGAGTCAGCTCAGCGAATGACGATACGGAAACATATGTTTAGACCAAAAAACGCAGTCTGAGTTGTGACATTAAGCAATGCAAAACGTCACGCTTGCGTTGCTTAATGTCACAACTCAGACTGCGTTTTTTGGTCTAAACTTATGTTTCCGCATCGTCATTCGCTGAGCTGTCTCCGCAAGTTGAGGTGATTGGCTCTCCGAGTGTTGTGCGTGAAAGTAGACGCACGGACGTTTTTAAGAGTGTGGACGGCGTCGTCGAGGTCAGGAATTGTTGTGAAACCTTTAAATCTTTAAATGCGTTATATGAACGTGTAATACCCCTGTCAGACGGGCACGTTAAATGACATTTAAGCAAAATGACATTACAACTCGGCCAATGAGCGTGAGCGATGAAGAACCAGGATCACGTGAAGAACCAGGATCACGAGCTGATTCGCCGAGCGGTGAATGACATTCGATCAAAATGACATTTACTTTCCCGTCTGACAGGGGTATAAACAACACCCAGGACGAGAAAGAGAAAAGAGGATCAATGTGCATGAAGTTGAAGTTATCAACACGTTCAGCATAATCTTGTAAGAAGAAGGTATCCCAAATATTTTACAAAACTACACTGGGCAAAAATATGATTTTAAGCGTTCCCTTTCCGCGAGATAACCAAAACCTATTATACCCCTGTCAGACGGGAAAGTAAATGTCATTTTGATCGAATGTCATTCACCGCTCGGCGAATCAGCTCGTGATCCTGGTTCTTCACGTGATTCTGGTTCTTCATCCCTCACGCTCATTGGCCGAGCTGTAATGTCATTTTGCTTAAATGTCATTCAACGTGCCCGTCTGACAGGGGTATGACTCTCTTAAGTTGGTAATACACCAATTCACGTTGTTGAGGCCATGCACGAGAGGTAGCACTGACTGAGGAACGAAGCACGAGCAGACACATCGCATGCAAAGAAAAATAACAAAAGAACAACAACGGGTCTTTGCACATAAACAGTGCCCACAGCTTCCGAGAACCAAGGGGCTAGTTTATAGGCACTAAGTTGGTTGATACAGAAAAACAAAAAATTAAGAAAGGAATAAATGAAGAAAGTGACACATTATAACACGAACGAACTGTTGCCGTACAACGACCGGCCCGCTAAGCGTATACCTCATAATCGACACTGCATCCTACCAGGAGCCGCAGTGTGTGATTATAGCCGAGGATGACAATAAAAGACTGTACACGTGGCTGCCACATGGCGAGCCCTTGTGCTCGTGCGAGCGAACCTCCCGGGGTGCAGTCGTCACTTACGGGGGTTTGAGAAAGCCTTCCCTCCCCCTTCATGTGGGTGATACGAAAAGAGAAAGGAGGATAGATTCGTCCCTTATCTCCTGGGAACCCTTTACTTGCACTCTCTCCACCGCCCCCATGACGAGGAAAGCTGAGAAATGGAGAAAGAAGGGAACGAAGAGGGGAGAAGGGATCAGCGAAGGGATTTAAAAACGCAATCTCGAATACGCGCCGCCGCAATAGAGCTGACGGAAACGGGAGGCAACGGCTTTGAGCCCTGACTTCCCACGCTTCGTTGAAGGCATTTTAAAGGGATGCCTTTTTTGCTACGCGAGGCGTGGCATTGAGCTTTTTTTTATGTACGTTGACGTCCGCTCGGTGTTTTGAGTGCGTGTGTGCGCGCGCTAGTTTTGAATGTAAAAAAAAAAGAAAGCTCGTTTTTGTTTTTTTAGAATTTATGTTAAACTTACTGCGTCTCTATATTTATGTTTCTTTAAGTGGAAGCATATCTAGTGACGAACGTACGCCTCGGCGATCGGTCTTTGTGTCGGTGTGGGTGCACGCTTATTTTGATTCGCATCAGCGACTGCTGGGCGTACGAATTTGTCAGTGTTGTTTCTTCTCATGGCATGTTTCGTGTGTGCTTATGTGGGTGGATGTTTCTATGCGTAAGTGCTTGTGTGTCCGCGTATACGTTTACGCTTTGTGCGCGGGTGAGTGACTAATATGCGATTATCCGTTCGAATGACCGCCCTTTATCTCAAGTTTTATTTTATTTGTTTTTTATATATAATTAAAGGAGTTCGTGTGCCCTCTCTGCACTACTTTAGATTATCTTTGTATGCGTATACGTGCTGGATATGTAAGCTGAGTCGCTGTTTTATTGCAGAGTCGATTTGTGCACGCGCAAAAAATATTTAAAAAAAAAGTTAAGTGAAAAATAGTACGTTATTTCCGCTTTTAATCACGTCACATGTGACTTTTGAATTTTCTAGCCAGTAGATTAATAAATATATTAGAGGCTTTATCTGGATTTTTTTTCTCCCGGTTGATTCTGTGTTGTGGGGAGGCCGCAAGGGTCCCGATAGCCCCGCCGCTCGAACGAATCCGAGCAGCGCTGCCAGCATTCCGCCTCCGGACTTGGGTCGAGCCCGTGAGGGGGGTCAACTGCAGCAGGCTCGTAGGGGGTGGGTTGAGGGTCAGGTGGGCTTGAAAGCTCTGTTTCTCGGTGTTATCACTTCGGCAGCGTCATCGAAGCATGACGATACTGTTATTCTCTGTTTGTTTGTTTTATTAACTGTTATGCCATTGGCCCGTGGCAGCGCTATATATACTTCCACGCGTGCCCGGAATAAAGCGTTCTTACCCTGGTAGCCGGCCTGCCTGTTTGGTCTTCGCGGTTCTGCCCTACCGCGAGATGACAAATTGACAACAGTGGCGACGAGGCGACGAACTCCGCTGGGCAGGAAGCAAGGGCTGCTCAAGATCCGAGACGGGGGCAATGGCAACGCCGACCAGCTTTCAAGTTCCTGGCTTCAACGACAGCAGAGATAAGTGGAACTCCTACATCGTACGCGTTGAAGCATACTTCGAAGGAAAAGCTATTGCCAGTGGGAAGACCAAAAGAGCGCTGTTAGTTTCGGCACTCGGAACGCATACGATAGAAGTTTCAAGTGGTAGCTGTGCCCCGCGGAAGGTGAACGAGTTATCGTATGAAGAAGCAGTGGAATTCCTAGAGCAGCACTACGCGCCTAAGCGCAATGAAATACCCGAGAGCTATAAATTTTTCAACCGCGTGCAACAACAAATGGAGAGCGTACGAGAGTTTGTTGTACAGATCCGCAAACTTGCTCAAAACTGCATCTTTGGCATGAGCCTTGACCGGATGCTACGGGATAGAATTATGTGCGGTGTGAGAAGTAGACACGTCCAGCGGAGGTCGCTGTCGGAAGAAGTAGCAGCCGCAGCCGTGGCAGCTGATTCCGAAGTTGAACAAATGCAAAGGCCAGAAACGAAGGAAGGAGGCATACACAAAATGGTGAAACAGCCGTCAAGAAATGTATATGGGCGGCAGAAGCACCTTTCGGTAGCTGCATGTGGTCGCTGTGAAAGTTCATCACACACCGGGGAAAACTGCGGCCACAAAACGAAAACGTGTTTTCGCTGTGGAAAACAAGGGCACCTAGCCAGAAAGTGTCGAGCTGCGGGGTATCGGGAGCGAAGCGGGAAACCTGATAAGGAACAGATGTACCGTTGTTGGCGGACGCTTCAGCAGAAGATGATGACTTGTGTATTTCGTCGGTGTATGCAATCAAGTCGCAGGCTGCAACGGTCAGTTTGATTCAACCCGTCAGGAAGAAGCTTTGCTGGGGAGGCATTGACGTCATCATGGAAATAGACACTGGCTCTCCTGTCTGCGTCATTCCTCGGAACGTGTATCTTCAGTGCCGAAACTAATGGCCTAGCCTTGCAAAAAGCGAACTGAGACTGAATTGTTATCTCGGAAAATTGCCCATCTTAGGAGAGCTGCATCTGAACGTTGCTTTCCAGGGCCACACGGTTCCTGCAAACCTGGTGGTGTTGGATTGCCTGGGACCCAGCCTTTGTGGCCGGAATGTAATCAACAAGTTGAACTTGCTTGGCGCAGAAGTGACCCCTTGTTTCTGCTCACCGAGACAATCAGGAATTGGAATCCCTGCTGAGCGACTTCCTGGACCTGTTCGAGCTCGGTCTAGGAGCCATCGAGGGGCCCCCCGTGCATCTCTACCTGAAAGAAGGAGCTCGCCCGAAATTCATGAAGGCAAGACCCGTTCCTTACGCTCTAAGGGATAAGGTTTGTGAGGAGTTAGACCGCCTTGTTGAAACGGGAGTTTTGTCTCCAATAACACATTCAGAATGGGCGACGCCGATCGTTCCTGTGCGGAAAAGTGATGGATCCGTTAGAATTTGCGGAGATTTTAAGTTGACTGTGAATGCTGCCTGTGCTACTGAACAGTACCATCTGCCAACCATAGCGGACATTTTTGCGTCGATGCGTGGTGGGGCCGTGTACAGTACGTTAGACCTGCGAGACGCGTATAACCAGGTACCGTTGGACGAGGATTCCAAAAAAACTGACGGTGATTAATACACTTCGCGGTCTCTTCCGTTACAACCGGTTGCCGTTCGGGGTTGCATCGACTCCAGCCATTTTTCAGAGAAAAATGGAAACCATGCTGGTCGGCCTGCCAGGAGTGCAGGTGTACTTGGATGACGTGTTGGTGGCTGAGCAGCCAGGAACCGAAAATCTGAGGGCTGTGCTGCAACGATTTCAAGACATGGGTGTGCGGCTGCGGCAATCGAAGTGTACTTTTAGGAAAAGTGCAATTTGTTACTTGGGCCACAAAGTGGACCAGGAAGGGCTTCACCCCATCGAGAAGAATCTGGACACCATCCGGCAGGCCCCAAGCCCGACAAACGTAAGCGAGCTCCGTGCCTTTATTGGATTGTTGACGTATTATCATCGGTTTTTGCCAAATATGTCTACCCTGCTGGACACCTCTTTACGAGCTCTTAGAAAAAAAATAAAGTATGGCAATGGGGACCGAGACAACAAGACGCCGTGGAAAAGGCCAAGACAGTATTGCTAAAGTCTCCGGTGTTGACGTTTTTTGATCCAGCTAAACCACTCCGTCTGGAATCCGATGCCTCGCCAACAGGAGTAGGAGCTGTGCTGTCGCACCGATTAGGATCTGTAGACCGACCAATCGCATTCCGTTCCCGAAGCCTGACATCAGCGGAAAAAAATTATTCCCAACTGGAGAAAGAGGCACTAGCCTTGGTGTTCGCCGTGACCAAGCTCAGCGATTACGTGCTAGGTCGACAGTTCGTTCTCGTAACTGACCACCAACCCCTGGTGGGTCTGCTGAGAGAGGTCCGGCCGATACCTCTGCTGGCATTGGGAAGAATTCAAAGGTGGGCCCTTCTACTCAGCGACTTCCAGTGCAAAATCGAATTTCGTCCCGGAAAACTCAACGCGAACGCGGACGCCCTCAGCCGGTTGCCCCTTCCACAGGCCGAGAAGAGCCGAGAGGAGGAGCTGCCAGAGTACGTGTTCGCGATACAGTGCATGGATGAGGCGTTTCTGCCGGCACGGCAGCTAAAAGAGCTCAGTGCCAAGGACAGAACACTTACTGAAGTAAAAAGCTTCGTAATGCGTGGCTGGCCGAAAAATCTAACCAAAGAACAGCATGAGCTGCATCCTTACTTTTGCAGAAGGCAGGAGTTCACTGTCGCCCAGGACCTGCTCTACTGGGGACAGCGAGTCGTCATCAGCCCAAAAAGAGATGCTCAAGCTACTCCACGAGGCTCACCAGGGGGCGACGGCCATGAAAAGGGAAGCCCGGACATTGTTTTTGTGGCCCGGATTGGACGGTGAGGTAGAGTGACTGGCTCGTTTTTGTCTCAACTGTACACAGGCTGCTCCTATGCCACCAGCAAGCACGTCCTATTAACTGGTCAGAAACGGGAAAACATTGGTCGCGGTTGCATATTGATTTTGCCGGGCCAATTGAAAACAAAATGCTGCTGGTGGTAGTGGATTCACACACTAAGTGGATCGAAGTATGTGTAATGCGCTCTGCCACCACTGAAGCCACCATAAGGAAGCTCAGAGAGATGTTCAGCCGATTCAGCTTACCACGTGCGATTGTGTCTGACAACGGGACTCAGTTTACTAGTCAGCAGTTTGGCGAATTCCTAGAAAGAAATCACGTGGAGCATTTACGAACCGCTCTGTATCACCCACAATCTAATGGATTGGCAGAGCGAGCGGTCAGAATGGTAAAAGAGTCCCTAGCAAAGTTGTCAACCGGGGATTTGGAAACGAAGTTGGCGAAAGTATTGCTGTCTTACCGTCGCACTCTACTGTCGGACGGGAATTCACCGGCCGAACTCTTACTCGGTTTCCAAGTACGCTCGCGCGTCGACACTGCTGTGCCGTCAAGACGAGTGTGCTCGCCTGACATGCAGGTCCCAAGAATTTGCCCTCATGCTGCCGTGTTGTATCGGAACTTCGGGCAAGGTGAAAAACTGGTTGCCCGGGGTGGTGGAGAGCAACCACGGAGCTCGCATGACTGTGGTCTCTACTCCCGGAGGCGACGTCCGCCGTCATCTCGATCAACTACGGCTACGGGAGGTCAAGCCTGAAATCGGCGAGGCACCCTGCCGCCAGCGGTTCAGCGGTACCTGCACCCTCTCCCAGGAGCCCTGCTGACCAGTTGGCTCGAGCAGCGGTACCTGCAGCCTCAGCCAGGAGCCCTGCGAACGAGTTGGACAGCGCAGAAACGACCTCAAGCGAGCCAGAAGACAGCTGTGTGCCGTTCGAGCTGCGACGATCCACCCGGACTTGGAAACCCATTAATCGCCTTCAATTATAAGAAGAAGAGAATTGTTATCACTTCGGCAGCGTCATCGAAGCATCACGATACTGTTATTCTCTGTTTGTTTGTTTTAATAATAATAAGAGTTTAATGCTTTCTTTTCGCTTTACAAAGTTCGGGTCCGTCAAAGCCCATGAGGCTTGTATGACGTGACCCGGCAGTCTCGAAACTAAACTAAGCAAAAAGCTGCTCCTCGCGTTGAACAAAATCACCCAAAAAAAGAAAAGGATAACTTCAAGCCTAGTACAAAAGAAAGGACAATGACTTCCGTCAGCAGAGAGCAAAATGACAAATGACAAAAGTTCAGATATACATTCACTAATCTGAACGTCTTATAAATACATCACAAAATCTTAGTTCCTGTAAGTGCTACATAGCAACTGAGGCATAAAGGACACAATTCGCACAATAGAGACAGACATTATTGAATTAGAGACACTTGATAAATTGAACACATATAAATTCAGCACATATAACTGCTATGCCATTGGCCCGTGGCAGCGCTATATATACTTCCACGCGTGCCCGGAATAAAGCGTTCTTACCCTGGTAGACGGCCTGCCTGTTTGGTCTTCGCGGTTCTGCCCTACCGCGAGATGACAAAGTGACAACACTCGGAAGCCGTGCAGGTCAAAAGGAGGTGTTCGACGACGGGTCTGGGATCATGATGTCGGCACTTGGGGCACGTCAGGTTCAATGGTGGCCGGTCGACGGCATCGTCGTCGTCCTTTTGCAGCGTTGCAAGTGCGGCACTGTCGGTTCTAGCGCCACCGTTCTCCCACGTCGGGCGTGACGGCTCCTTCAGTGCGTATGCGACGGAGGAGGACTGTTTCAAATCTCCTAAAACCCGTCGGAAGTCGATCGGGGTCGGGGACGAGACGCCAAGTGTTTTTTTACGCCGCGTGAGCCGGCCCCTTCGGATCATCTCGTCCGGGTCGTAATGCTCGTCTTGATGGGTTAGGGCCGAAGGCGACGGGGCACCCAGGTTGGACGACCCGTCTGCAAGGAGAGAGGAGCTCGCGAGCGGCTAGGTTAGATTGCACGTTCCCGAGGACGCCCGAGTGGCCGGGAAGGAATCCAGCGAATTGGGAGCGTCGTTCTCTGGTCCCCTTCGAGCAAGAGGGCCAGGCGTTTGATGTGCAGCACTCTCACGCTGCCCGTCAGACGCCGTTTGCATTCGCGGAGTGCTTCCTGGGAGTCTACTTAGACTTAAAGAACATCCACCTTTCGAAGGGGGGCTCGGTGGGGCTGTACGGCGAGTTGAATTGCCCGCCAGTTCGGCGCCTTCGCCGCACGTGCCGCGCGACAGACGGATTGGCCGCGTCTCTTCGTCACGGGGAAAGTGGCATGGCCGCCGCCACATCTCCGTGTTCGATTGATGATGCGTCTGTGTACGCCACCGGGAGTTGCGAAGGGTCGGCCCACTCGCGTATGTGCGTTCATGCAGGCGAGCGTGGTAAGGCCTACGCTATGGTTGGGTTGAGCCCATGTCACCAGTAGATAAAATGACCTGGTACGTTCAAAATAACTCCTGGTAGAATACAATTTAATGTGAATAATTAATTATACGAGAGATTTAAGTTCATCGGGGAATATTCGACTGCAATCGTAGGTTTTCTTATCCCGTTAGCAGGCCAGTAAATTACTCTGCATTCATCCTATATTGGCACTGAAGTACATTCAGGATTATGAACTACGGGGTGTTACGGCTTTTGTTTTGTTTGTGGTTTTTGCTTCCGCGAAAGTGTTTTTATTGTATTATTTTCCTCTCAGCGTCTTAAACGAAATCTCAATCAACCATAAAAGTAATTTTAATATTACGAGCGTTAAAAAAAGAAGACCTGCATGCGACGTGGTTGGATCCCACGTGTCTGTAAGGAAAGTCTTTGACGTAACCGTGATGTCCAGGTCGTTGAACTAAACAGGGACTGGGATTGAGAAGAACACACAACGTTGTGAGTTGTATGGTGTCGTGACCCTCTACACATCTCACTTACCTCTAAACATCATGCGTTTTTCTTTTGTCAGAGTGACGAGAAAACACTATTGTTGGCAGTTTGAATGTTCTGACAATTATTTTTATATTGTTTATTTTTTAAGTATGGGATAAAATATTCTGAATGTTTTTTTTTACTTAATTCGACACATCCAATGAATGACTCAATACAAATGTATATAAAGCCTAATTGTTTTTATTTATCGTTGAATTAGGCAAACTTTTTCTTTTACATTGTGTTAAAAAATACTGCCGCCTCCTACTATCCAGACAAAAAAATATGTCGTAAAGTGACATGTATGTCAGCTTGAAAAGGTGAAACTATATAGATTTCTGCATACGTAACTAAGGTATGCCATTTCAAACTACGAACCAAAATGCTTAAAGGACACATTCAACAGCCTAGATGGAAAAGAATGTTATAAAACGAATTTACAACGGAGAAACAAAAAGTTTAGAGCTATATTTACGGCGCAAACCGAATTTGTAGCTGGCGGCCGCGGGAGCCGCCGCTGGTCACGTGGTACACCTGTGCGCCGTCGCGCGGCGCCGCTGCCGCCTCAAAGTCATGCCCACGCTGCGCGTGGTGCGCCGCCGTTTCGACGCGTTTCTCCACGCCGCAGCCGCAGCTGCCGCGCAAGTTCGTCTGCTCCGCGGCGCCGCCGCCGTCATCTGACCGGCGTACCGGCCTATCACGTGTGCTTGCGCTTTTTCATGAGCTTCCTTTGGGCTCTTAAAGTTACTTATTAATCTTAGTTTTTTGTTATGTTTCAAACGAAGAAGAAAAAGTTCATTTCAGAGGCCATAGGAAGCTTCCAAAAGAGCGCAAGTACCACGTGACAAAAAGCGGCCACTTTTCCGCACCACCCGCGGGCGCCAACTACAAATTCCTATCGCGCTGTAAATATAGCTATAAAAAATGTCTTTTTCGTTGTAAATTTGTTTTATGACTTCCTTTTCCCAATCGAGCCTTTAAAAAAAAAAAAAAAAAAAGTTGCGAACACAACATGCAAGACGCATTTGTCAGTACGTCGATTTTATTCTAGCACACTAAATCCGAATTAGCATCAAGAAATTATTTTTAATTTGTTCATACTCGTACCTAAATCTGCATTTCAGGGCGAACAAAAATAGCTGTCTCCACGACCTCCGCTTTACTTTCCCTATTGGTCAAGCCAATTGTGAACGCTTCATAGAAATAGCAGTGTCGTGGCTCTTTTACTACCCTCAATGGGTTTGATTGGCCATATATGTTGGTGACGTAAGCCCATCCTCAACATCTGATTGGACGATCAATTGGAAAACCCCCGATGTCATAGCGGGTTAACGACGCTCGATTGACGCAGCTGGTCCATCTCTGCGCGGAGCGAAGTAAGTTTGTTCGCGGAGTCGGTGCTACCGTCTGCCTATTTTCCTCCTTTCCTAGGAACGCGGGCCCTAATTGAGTCTAAGCGGTGAACGGGAGCAAATCAATTAGTCTCTCGGCCGAGTTAATTTAGCAGTCGGGAACGCGCGATGAAGGCGGCCATCTTTTCTTTCCTTCTATTTCTCTCTCCCTCTCTCCCTTTTCGCTTTAGTCGTAGCGACACATTCGGCCGTCATACTCCTTCCCTTGCATTTGAGCGTGGAAAGTATCGTCTGATTGAAGCGGCCAATTTATTATAGAATCTCTTCTCTCTCGAATCTTTTTTTTTTTTGTGTGTGTGTGTTGTAGAATATCTAATTTTTTTTTTTATGTCTGCGTCTGCGCATTTTGAGCGCGATTCTGTTAAAGGAATAAAATTAGAATGTTTCGATTCGTCACTGTGTTTACTTTCTTTACCTCGTGATTATTATTACTAGTGTCATTAGTATATAGTACCATGTTACGCCTTTTATTTTTTTATTCGACAACGAGAAGTTTTCATTAAGGCTACCAACCATCGGTAATTTTTTTTTATTACACAGCTTCCCCTTGGAGTCGCCTCCTCTTGTGCAATCTACGGCTAAGACATCGGACCTCATTTATTCTTCAGTTCGATTGGGTTTTCGAATTACTTCGAGCCAACTAATCTGACAGACAGTATAAACCAAGCGCAAAACTGTGCAAAAGAAGTAAATCTTTTTTTTTTAAGTATCCGGCGGTGACGATTTTATTGTAGTTACCGGATAGAACAGAACATCGATCGCGATTTAGTTTATTTACTCTCAAAGTACTTCTGTTAAATTATAAACAAAAAATTCTACAGAAGTATAATTTCTTTTTATAGTGCGTGCATTACGCGAGAAACAACCTTGCTAGCCGTGACACGTGACCGGCGGCCCTTCTGCTCAATCAGCGCAACCTAAAGGGCTCTCTCATGAAAATTGCCTACCTGTCGAAGTTTCAATCCCAAATCTACTAATAGGCACTTTTCAAAAGTCCGCACTAACGCCTGTCCGCCATTGTTTGACCACGCACTCTGAACATGTATTGGACACGAGTGCTGACGTCAGCGTTCGGCAAGGACTCGGATCCAATCACGTGCTTCGTGTCCAAGCAATGGCGGCCGCCAGTATTGCTCGACGGGGTTTTTAAAAGGGTCTATTGAGAGGGTTGTGTGTCGTGTCCAAAGGTCAACGAGTCCCGCAGTAAAACTTAAAATGTACAAAGTAGTACCTAACCACGTCCTTCGTTGTCGTCGTGAAAAAATAATGGAGCATAAAAGAAACACGTACGACACTGGGATTACGAATTGCCGAGCGCTCGCTTTCCGCTCACATGTCCTCTTTGGCGGTCCGGACCAAATGCCAAAGTTTCGAAGTTTACCGCTTCCTAATTATGAAAATATAAGCCTTGTCTGAAATATTTATTAGCAAAAATGGCGGCCAACAAAGCCTTCGGATTCATTGAGACAACTAATCCACTTAACAATGCCAACTAACAATAACACCAGTTATACAAAAAAACGGTCCCCAGTTTTCCATTTAAATTTTCGGAAAATCAGATCTAATTTATCAAAACATAACGGTTAGTTGTGCAACTTTGTCGTCTGTTTCGGACCAAATGGCGGACGAAAACCTAGGCGAATTTTAAGCCTTTAAATGCGTCCTTTATGTTTGCAAAAAAAAAAAGAAAACTGTGAATAATTTTTTTTTGCACGCGCTATACGTGCGTTAATATATATTTCGTCGTTGTTTGACGTAGTTCTTTATACATCCCACTTAGACATTACATATAGCCTTCGTCTCAAGTCCTCAAAAAGACGTAAGGCCCTATGGATTTCCCAGAGTGTTACTATGGGCGGTTTTACCAAACGCCTTTGCACTTCTGCTAAGCCGCGTTCCACCATGTTGATGAACACGGTCTTCCCCTTACGCCATCTCTTTACGCGTAGACGGAAAGTCATTGGCGTCGCTTTTTGTTGTTGGTAAAACCCTGAAGTACGACGAGTGGCACCATCAACGACAGAGCTCAGTAAGTACGATCATGAACTTTCCGACGAGTCGACTGCTCGATCGCCGGCTCATCTAAGTCCGAATAAAAACGGGCACGTGCAAAAATCGTGTATCAGCAGACGTCTTAGCGCTGACCACTCTGGCCTAAACATTCGATTATGACGCAAACAACAACAAAAAAAATTGACCTACTGTATCTTGAAAACACTAGTGCCGCGAATAAAAAAAAAAAAAAAAAGTACCGCGAAAGTTTTTTTTTTTTAATTTTTTTATTTGGTAAGATTTTGAGCCGACGCGCGACTCTGACGTCACGCTGCTGCGATGGCGCTGCTGTCGGCACGGCGCATGCTCTCAGAGGCTTAACTTTTGCCGAATCTGGTTACTGCACACGAACTTGGCCCACACCTGATGTGGCCAAACAATACTTTTTTTTTTTTTTTGTAAACAACGTGTGGGTCCAGGACAAACTTTCTTTGTGCAATATGTTTCGAAACTCTGGTAAACTATGTAAACTCCGAATCCGGTTTTGTTGATTGCATGTGTATCATAGAAGTTTCTTCTGGGAAAAAAACAAAAAAAAACGCACGTATATGTCACACAAAATATCGAAGAGAACAGCTTGCAACTTAGTTTTGAGGCACGTCTCTGTCTCTCTTTTTGTATTTGCAATGTGACTGCCACGTGCCCGCGCATGTATGCCCTTATTTTCGTCCACTTTTCTCTGTTCATCTTTCTTCTCAACACTGCACTCTTTCCGTTTTTTGCTGGCGTACTGTGTCATTTCTCATTTTATTCTTATTTTCATCTCTACCTCGTTACACAAGATACCGGTTTGCTGCTCGCCAGAGCCTGGTAAACAAAATCTGAATTCCCCGTGCGCACAAAAACACGTATAAAAAAACAAAGAAACTTACATCAGTCGTTTTTGTAATGCCCGAGGCTAGGATCAGAAGTAAGTCTCTGAGTAAATGCTGATTCCACTTTAACATCGTACGGTCCGACTTGCAATGCTGTTCATGTTCCGGACCACGGCCCTGCGTTTATTTATTAGTGTGGGCCAACTAAGGACCGATGTTCCTCCGACGGAGAACGCCGTTGAAGATCCGCCGACACAAAAGAGGAGAGAGTGAAAGGAAGAGAGAGAGAAAAAGAGAGAGGGGGGACGGGCGGTGGAGACGAGAGAAGAACGATGGCACGAACAGATGGCAGTTATGGATCCCTGCCTTGGCGTAATTGCCTGAATGCCGTGCAGTTCTCGGAGGGGATCAGAGATGGTAGCGGGCGAGCGGAATGCGAGACGAGGGAATGCGTGCGAGAAGAAAATGTTTACGGGAAGAAAGTATGTATGTATTCAGAGAGGGGGAGAGAAGGAGAGACATCTCTAGAAGTTTGAGTTAAAGCAAGCAGTCAGGCGAGCTGGTTAAGGAGAGACATGGTAACCCTGGGGCGAGGGTGCAAAAAGGACCGTCGGGCACGACGCTCCGTATCGACCGTCCCTTTCTGTCCCCTCTTCGTTTCTGGCCGTCCCTTTTTGTCGCCTCTCTCCAGGTTTTTCATGTCTGTAAACGTTTCGTACATTCAAAGAAACAAACGCACTATACTTTGTTTCACCTTAACGAGACACTAAAAGAGTGTTTATGCACTCCAAAGTTTGTATTTGACATGAGGTATATGAACCCAACTACCCAGATCAGAATTTGCGGCTCGAAATTCGTTTTCTGACCTCCCGAAAACAACCGGTTGAGAGTTGACCGGTTTGAGTCGCGCTCACTCTCCTTTCCATGATATGTGCACAAAATGTTTTCAATGTCCTGGGTCATCTAAGGCACACATTCAATATTACAAAAAGGAGGAAAAGAATATAAATACCATTTTGCGAGGCCTCCAAAAAGCTGCATATACGTTGATAAAAAAAAATAAAAATTAAAAAAAATGTTGCACAGATAACACGAAGAACACGTACACGTCATTCTCACTTTGGAGACGTACTGCGGGCCGGACAACGCTGTGGCGGCACATGTCGGACCAACGTTGTGACGGACCTGGGGCCGCTACCTCGGAACTGTCGTTCGCGGTACCGGCCAATCGATCTTCAAGCGTAGAACATCGAGCAGAAGGGATAAAAGTGAGAAACAACTGTACGGCCAACGGAACACGCCAATTCGTCGTCGTCGTCGTCGTCGTCTGCTTCACATGCCGGAGAAAGGTAGGAAAAAAAAAAGAAAAGCATAACGAGGTCGGGTGTTGCCACGTGTTTTGCGACGTCTCTTCACGCTCATGTTTTGGTTTGAATTTCAAGCAGTTCGGTGCTTTTCTTTTTTTTTTTTTTTTCCAAGTATACTGAATTCGTAGAAAAATATTGATTGGGTAGTTTCCGGACACCATAATAAATCGCCTAGTACTAAAAACAAATGTGTGGACTGTTAGTGTTTTTATAAGACCAGTCGAAGCTGACGCTACGTGCTGATCAGACCAACTGGAAAGCGTCAGAAACAAATCATCATGGTGTTCGTCATGTTTGTGTACGTGTTCTTTAATCACTGAACAAATCATAAACAGAAAAGTCCCAGTGACTTGCGTGTTTGACGCTGCTTGATCGGTCCCATTACCTCGTAGCTTCGGCTGCGTCTTAACTTAAAAAGGCGGTGCACCGATTTTTGTACTTCGCGTAAGTACCACTAGTGAATACCTAACGTTTACAACATATAAAACAGGCGTTAGTTTTCCCCTCGTGCAATGGTAGTCGCAAAAAAAAAAAAGGAAAACGAGCAGCGTTTTTTTCCAGAACTCGCAACTGACACTAGCAAATGTTTATTTTTTGCTTTTTGCCAGGCAAAATTTATGTGTCAGAGGCCTGCCCACTCAAAATTTTGCTACAGAGTCACGTATATTTTTAATAAAGTAAAAAAAAAAAAACAATTGTTCGAAACCAAAGCCGAAACATGTTCACGGAGGCTCGGAAGGGAGAGTTGCCGGAAGTCACGTGTCTATCGCTCCTATACCCAGTTTCCTCTTCCGTTCTTCCGCTTCTCGGGCGTGTGAAGCAGACGACGACGCAACGTTCCTTTAGGCCGTTGTTGTGCGATTGTTTCGCCCCTATTAGCGGCGAGAAGTTGTGTGTGGCCCTCTTATGGGTCCCCTTTGTTACGTCATTACCTTGCCAACACACGTTCGATGCTCAGTGTGTTGTAAATAGCATGGTGGAAGGCTTGAACTCATTGCGCCTAAAGGAAACCTGCCACCAACCGTCAAAAATGAGTTCTTTCATTCCTCTGATTTCCGTCGATGATTATCCCCTTCTTACGTCATAGTCCGCGTTCGGCAATCGTGACAGGGACCGGGACCACAGCGACGCTTGGTGTTCGCTCCTCGGGGCTATTCGCTCTTTGGTACTTGATGATCGATTGTGGCCGCCATCACAAACCACAATTCCGACGTAGCTGTCCCACGTCCGTCGCAACGTTGGTACATCAGGCGCCGCCATCAAGTCGTCTAGCCGGCGGTACGTCGCAATATTGAGAATGACGTGTATACATCTACTTTCTGTGATCTGCGCAACGATTTAGTTTTTCGATCAACGTATTTGCAGTTCCTTGGAAGCCACAAGAAAATGGGTTCGTAGTCATTTATATTTTTAATATTGAATGTGTGCCTTAGATGACACACGAATTTGAATATATTTGGTATGCATCAGTTTGAACGGCACGTGACAATAGAAAAAAAAGTGAGAGCACTCAAAACCGACCTATTCTCCACCGGCGGTTCCTGGGCGGAAAGAATACGCATTTTAAGCCGCAAATTGTGTTTTGAGCAGTTGGACTCTCATAGGTTATATTCAAATAAAAACATCGGCATTCATAACTACCCTGTCAGTGTCCCTCTAAGGTTCGGTTTTTGTCCTCATTGAAGCTATTCGATAAGAGCCATCATCCTAATGCTTGTCGATATAATCATTATTGCGAGCCCAGCTCGAGTACTGACTCAATGCTCGGGTCCAGTATATATGTGCCACATTCAAGTATCGTCACTGGGAGACACTACGACCTCTGAACTACGACATCGAGTTTTACGGGGGAGAGATTGAAAGGAAACGATCGCTTTTATTCTTCGAGGTACACCGCAAGAAAGATGTTTCTTGGTCGATGCCGTTGCGTGCGAGTATACTTGTGTCCCACTAGTGCCGGTAAGCCCATGTAAAGTAAAAAGCATTCCAACTGAATATCGGTACACCGCTCCTTTAAAAACGAAGTATAGGACACTTTTATGCACTGCTGTTGAATCAATGCCAGCCAAAATATCGGACAGTGATGACAATTCAGCAAAGCTAAATGACAAAAAAAAAGCAACAAAAGAAATTCAAGAACTACATTTTCTAGATTGTGAGTTGTGTACAGTTGTTGACAGGTTAAGAGTCATGTAGGTGCTCCGCCCCCAGCACGTGCTCGTTGCTTTCCCCCGTGCTTTGTCCGCGCGTGCAAGGAAGTGTTATTGACGAAAGAAAGCTCGTGCTGGAGGCGGAGCATTTACTGGCTTCGTAACATGACAGGGACTGCGTTACAGAAACCTTGACCGGATATGATTAACTGGCAACCAATATTATCGCTGATGAATTCTTCTGGATATAATGTCAAAGTCACATCGTTCACGATATTTACGCGAGTTGTCGGTCGCATATAATGCATTAAAAAAGCAAGCAACGAACTGCACGTGTAATGTATACATAAAAGTAAAAAAATAAAGTTTAAAATTGTATTTCTCTATTGTGCTATAACAGCGGAATCACGTCAACTAATCAAAATTACGAGACATCAAATTACGAAGCCTGCTTCGATATTGCATTTTCCGGAAACTGCATGTTGATCAATTACTCGTGAAACTTAGTATTAGACCTCAAACTATTCCCATTCAGTTACGACAAGTTGCAGTTTATTAATATAAAATACATATGGCGACACGTGTTCAAGAATAGCCTATGTACATTTGCAGTCGTGTGCCGCTTTGAACGCCACGTGAAAGACAGAAAAAGCGCCAGATGTTAGGGTGTCAGATGTCTGGATGCACGCACTGAGTGAGCCAGAGATGTCGGAACAACAAGCGCGAGGCTGCGGATGCACCACAACTGCTTTTGCGTGCATTTCACTGTGCGTCGGTATCACGGTGGTCGGTATACATGCGTGGGGCGATCCAAACGAAATGGGCCCCATGAAAGGGATTTCGCCAGTTGCAATACCGCAACATATGCCAATACAATTTAATGTTTTTTATCAATTGCAGAAATCATTTACTAAAGCAGACAATGGCTTGTCGGAATCAAAGGCGGACTTACCAATAGGCGAAGTGGGCCGCCAAGGGCGGCAGAAATTTCGGGGCGGCCAATTTAAGGCAACTGACCATGTGGGCGGTGGCTGGAGGGGCACTGTTAAAGGCTGCCTAGGGCGGCAAAATGCAAAGTCCACCTCTGGTCGCAGTAATTCGACTAACAAGGTTTTTTTAAACCAAAACATTAATTGGCTAATTAACTAAAATATGTTAATTAATCTTTCAAATATTACAAATAATCACGTGGTTCTACTTAAATATTGCTGAGCGTCACCGAAAACCATTAGATCAATCCATATTAGGAAGACTTGTATCACGTGAAAAGCACGGTAGAGTGCTAAAGTTACAACTTGTGCAGAAATTGCAAGCCTTCCGGTGTGACAACACGCCGGCGCGGTTTTTCCGTCTCTTACATAGCCCCATCCTTGCGCCTGTAGCACGAGTGGGAACTTTAGTGCGCTACTGCGCTTCCCGGGCGCAAAGTATCTCTAGAAATTACTAATTTAGTGGTTTTCAATGACACCCAATAAGTTTCTAATTGGAACAATATGTCTATTCTCACTGATTAAACAAACTTTATTAACACATTTAGCTTAATTATTTGAATAAACTTGACAATTCGCCTTTTATAGCATGTCCCCTTGGCCGTATAACTCACCCCTGCACAAACCGATTTGGTGTAGATTTCACGGCTTCATTTAAACAAATTTGTGAAACTTAAAAAAAATAAAATTGTTTTATAGCCACCTTGTTGAATGTTAACTGGCCATGCTGATAAAAAAAAAAAAAAAAAAAAACGAAATATTAAAACGACTCATTGGCTCTGAGTGAAAGCCGATGAATTCTTATTTGCCGGGTTTGAATACCGGCCGTGGTGCCCGCAATTTGGCGGAGGTCAACCTGAGATTTCGGTCGCATGTCAGAAAGTCTCCAGTTGTTCGAAATGAACCCCTCGGTTGTTCTTGTTTTTTTTTGCTAGAGCGTGCCATCGTTGGTTTGGATTGTAAAAACCTACAAGATCTTAATATTTGGGTCGTTTTAGCTTAGCTCGGAGTGAATTTAACGCTACGGGCTGATCAGGCCATTGAAGCAGCGCCAAGGTTATGCAGTTCGTTTTTTTTTTCCGTGCCTCGGCAATCGGGCTAAGCTAAAGCCACTAAATGAGCTGCGCTTGGAGCATCGGAACTCCGTTCCCCGACATTGTTATGGGCGCCGCCATTTTGGCTCGTATGCAGAGCAGACGCAACTGCCGATCTTCATGGTTAAAAAGTGCGACCTCCTTAGCATTAGATTCGGCGTTACAAAGGTAATGCAATATTACTTTGCACTATCGCAAACTCTTTGAAGATTTGTGGAAGGCGAAAAAGCGTTTCCTGTGATTTCAGATAAAACTTCAGGTAACTGGCAACCGTGATTTTAAGCCACAATATGGCCAAGTGTCGTTACTCTGAAGCGTAGCTTATTTGGTGGCACTATGCTAAACCAAGCGCGGTGGGGGAGCTGCGATCACGTAGAGAAATGCGCGAGCTCGAGCTCCGTTCAAAGCACGGAGTTCACGCTGCAGAACATGCAGCAGGGACCCTTGGTTCAATCCCCCATCTGGATGAGCGTCGCACCGGCGTGCGGTCGTGTATCACTACTACACTCAAACTCTTGAGTTGAGTGCAGCAGAGGCAAAAGTACAGGTGCGAGCGAGTGGCTTTCAGATTTGCTTTCCTTTCCTGAGCACTCGTGAAAAAAAAAAGGAAATCTAAAAGTCGTCCTCCCGCGCCTATGCATTTGCATTTGCTGCACACAGCTCCCGAGATAAAGTATAGGTGATGCACGTTAAAGGCACCAGGCTATACTCTGTTTCACCTTATGATGTACCGCAGGAAAGGCTACAAGCGCGAGCTCCTTACTCTGGGGCACATCTCGGCGGCACAAGCTCTCGCGCATTAAGGGCAGCTGCCAGTGCTATGAGCTCGCGGTTCTAGCCTTCAATTTCCTATATACAGCGGGTAACAATGTCACCGTACGAAAGTCCTGGTGTATAAAGTACTAACGTCTAATTTTCAATGCTCCGTAACAATGCACTTTTAATGTGTGCGCACGTGCGCGTTGTTTTTTTGTTTTTTTTTTTGTTAACACCTTTGATTAGGCGGCTCTTATTTATGATGAAACAGGGAATAGTTGTCAGATTTCTGGGAAAAAATTATATAACAAAAAATGCCAACGTTAAAAAAAAACATTAACACAATTACATTAAGAAAACAGGTAATAAGAGCCGCTATTACACTTGTTTTTAAATGAGATTGCAGTTTGCACCTAATTCACTTTAGACTTGAGTTGCACCAAAAGCTATGAAAGCGAGCTTCATGCTTTGAACGGCTCTACCGACCACGTGCGCTTGTTCACTGGAAGAGTATTTCAGGGCAGCATGCTCGTGCTTGTAGGTTCTGCTTCGCTCGCACGTATGCTTATTAGCGGCGAGATGTTTTGGTGGCGCCCTCCTATGGTTCAACCTTGTGACGTCATTACCTTGCAAACAACAAGTTCGATGGTGTTTGTAAATAGCATGGTGGAAGCTTGAAATCATTGCGCTCTCAAAGGAACACTGCCTACACCGTCAAAATTAAAGTTCTTTCATTCCTCGTATTTCCGTCGATGATAAATCCTTTTCTGACGTCATAGTCAGCGTTCGGCCAATTGTGGAAGGCCGACCACAGCGACGCTTTCGGTCGCGCACGTCGCCAATAGGAAATATGTGAACCAAAGTATATAGTGGAACAAACCTTACCTTCTGAATATATGCAAAGTCCTCAGTTTTCAGGTGACTACACGCTTGCTTATCATTATTGATTTCGTTTGTAGTCCCCCTGCGATTCAGCTCTTTCTTTTTTGTGTGCGACATGTGTTAGAGCATAGCCTCCTCTATACTCACAAAGCCTGGCAGTTCGATGACGGGGCTATAGAGTGCCCGGTCGCATATTTGGAGCGCGAGGATCTGGTAGCACAGAGCACTTCTCGGGGAGTCTAGTAGTCAGCACACAGTTTTTGCAGCGGCGAGGACCCGAAACATGGTTTTCAAACCCGACGAGAAAAGAAGCGGTAGCCCGAGGAACGCGAGAAGCACGAGTGGACATTCTATCGCTCGAGACAAGTGTGTTTCGGCGTCTCGCCGCAGCGGGGCGCCCGTTACATGACTCTTGTCTGCCGCTCTACCTTTTCACATTCCGCGGCCACGTCACGGAACGATCTGCCAGGTTTTGTCAGTATAGAGGAGGCTATGGTTAGAGACCTAGGTAACCCAGAAGCAAATAATTTCACTAATTGCAAAAAAAAAAAAAATACAATGCTACTGGTCATGTGCTTCACAATCAACACACGGCAAATGTTGTCGGTAGTCTAGGTAAACGGGGGAGCGGTGGCCGAGTGGTCTAGCGCACACCAGCTCGGATCACGTGCAGCAAAAGCTCGCGCTGCAGAACCCAGCATCCTGAGTTCAATCCCCACCCTGCCCGTTTCGTGTAGATAAGCATCGTACCGGTGTGTAGTCGTGTATCACTACTGCGTGGTGCACGTTAAAGACCCCAGGCTAGCGGTTGTACTGCACTGGCTAAATTGATCACCTACAGCTAAGAGACAGGTAGCTAGTTGAAGGCAAGGCTGTATAAACATACCCACAAACATTTTTTTGTTTAGGTAAACAATGCTGTTTTTCAGGGAGAACTGAAACAGCATGAAATCACGTGGCCAAGACTTGCTGTCATCACGCGCTTTTTCGCAAACCCTTGGCAGCCAGTGAATACTCATCATGAAGCCAGGGTGATAAGTAGCTCTCAGCAGGTGGAGTTGTTCTATCAACCCAGAGTTAGGGTATTTCCTATTTTCTATTGCAAGCAATAAGGAGACAGCTTACATCAAGCCTGAAGGTAATGAGGTACTACGAACATTGAAGCGTTACGGCCTGAGAAATATGTGTATACAAGCTTTCGATACACCCTAAACTTTCGATGCGCTCAGCGCTAAAAAAACGTAGCGCTGTTTCAGTGTTCATCAGCGTTTGTTGTGCGTACTTACACCATATTTTATACATCAGACTCAACCCTCTGAATATTTATAATTTTTGTTTTATACCATTTGTTTACTTGCACAACCAAATTAAGACTGTTACATTGCTTAAACTCGTGCAATAGCTATCCACAGAAGCAGAATCTTTGACTGGACAGTCGTTTCATTTATTTCTGAACTCGTACTAAAATTAAATGTGATCATTTAATGCTGTGATTGAATATTTAACCTTGTCATTACATTGTTATGCCAAGGTACTCGCGCCGAGAAAAGCAAGCGTTAGACTCCCGTACCAGTCCAACTTGGGGTTTACCAAACTCATTATCTACACCTTAGAGTCATCTTTTATTGATTCCGTGTCTCATGGCTTTAATCAAAATAAACACCCCAGTGACCTAAATGAGATACCCGACCAAAAAAAAAAAAAACCTTATATGTTTTGATTTTTGAGGTATTTAATTTCTTATTCTAGAATTTTGCAACACTGGGTCTATAACGTCATCATAATCCTCTGGAAATCCCTAAAGAGCCAAACACATCCAGCACAAAACGGCCGGCCTCTCATATAAATCTGCCCACATTAAAGTATGTGACATTGGCCCCCGAAATTCTCGGTGTGCTAATTGCGCACAGGCAATTTTATATTTTTGAACGCGTCAGTCGTTTTGTTATGCAGGTGTCTCGCCATTTGCTCAGGTTGATTTGCACGGTTTGTTCTGACCACACTTGCTGGAGATGTGAGCTCGGAGCGTAGGCAACTGGACCCCTTGCACGAAAACTGGCGCTGTCGTGCGCATTCCACAGAAAGCTAGCGCAGAGGAAAAAAAAGCGAAGGGCCAGGGATGTCAATATAAGGATATAGAAAAATACCACACTGTATTGTAGCGCCATTACACTCGATTTATTGCAGTTATTTGGAGGTCTGGAAGCCGATCCCATCGCCATTTGTTGGTTCAAAATGACACTAACCAATGTTGGAATTGCACAGTAGCGGTTCATAGCTTTTAGGTGTCGGCTTTTCGTCACAACCGGCCGCAACAGCCGGCCGTTACAGCCTACTGTTGGAGCCAGAGAAATCGGCTGATAAAACAGATTCCGTGTTAAATCAATACTGAGTGGGCAAAGTGTTTCAGAGTTAGGTTAGTGGTGCAGCGCCGCCTACTGCATAACCTAGCCAGGCACTTGTTTATGAAATAGGGTACGCGCGCCGTAAGCTCCATTATCGACTGACATTTTGCGCATACAGAAGGTTGTGGATGAACCGCGCAGGAACAAAATTATTCCTAGGATTTCGTTGCTGTTTTTTCGGTCTTCTTTTTTGCGTTAGTTGCGCTGTGTCCTCGCTTTTGTTTGTTTGGTCTGAGCGTCGCACGAGCCCATCGTTAGCGAGAACACTTTTCCGTTCACCGCCTTTGCTCCTCTCTGTGTACGCGCGACGTTATTGATTGGTCGAGCGCCTTGCTACTATGTTGCACGCCGAGTCCTCGCTTCGCCTTTATACTTGTATTTTTTTTTTATTCTTTTCTGCGTTTTCTATTCGGAAATAATGAATGCTTTACGACGACCCGCCACTACACGGGCATTTGAAACGATAAATCATTCTATTTTATTACATCGATTGTACAGCATAGATGTTCGGGGAAAAGTACATGACTTGCTACAAGATTATCTTCTAGACAGATACAAAATAGCACGACTAGAGGATCAAAATATAGTAGGAAAATTAGGGTAAAACAAGGAGTACCGCAAGGTACAGTTCTAAGCTCTCTACTGTTTAATTTATATATGAATGAAATTGCGCAAGTAAAACTAACAAGCAAATTATTCCAGTTCGCAGATGATACCGTAATTGTATACGCCCACAAAAATTATGAAGTCGCCGTTCGAGAAGTAGAAGAAGACATTCACAATATTTTTCAGTGGTACTGTAAAAATCATATTACCGTAAATACTTCAAAAACTCAAATAATGTGCTTTAGAGACCCTAGAAAAATACTATTAGCTGAATTACCATTAAAATGCAGGATAAAAATTATAATAACTGTTCATGCCCAGCAATTGAATATGTAAAAAATGTAAAATACCTTGGAATGTATATAGACCAACATCTTAAATGGGACTCTCACATAGAGCAAGTTTGCAAAAATTAAGGACACTGATGGCCTATATGTTTCACATTCAAGACATGGTCCCCATTATGTACTTAAAATGATTTATAACTCATTAGAAAAATCTGTACTACAATATGGAATAACTGTTTATGGTCACTGTGCCAAATACCCCCCCCCCCAAAAAAAAAAAAAAAAAAAAAAAAAAGTTGAAACTCTTGAAAAACAGATATTCAGAAGAATGGGTTGCCAAATCAAAACAAGAAACGATTTAATAGATGATATACGTAAAGAAATAGGCGTATTTTAGTTTAGTGATCAATTGAAATATGACATAATCACAAATTTTTTTTAATCAATTACCACACAATAGAAATTGTTAAAGAAAGAACATTACGACCAAATAGGAAATATTTTGAACCATTAATAAGGACAAAGTATGGAGAGGCTACAAGAAAATATTATGTGCCTAAGCTTTTTAACCAACTACCTGAGGAGTTCATTGAGTGCAAATATCCACATGCAATGAAAAAATGGCGAGAATAAGGATTAATGAACAGAAAAATTAAAAAAGTGTGAATTAATAAAAAGTACCAACATACGACCGTAACCACTGTATGAATTATATTGATTCTTAAAACAACGCTTGGAGATATATTATTAAATAGCAGTATGTACCTAATAGAGGCCCGTTCCACCGGTTATAGTGTACGTGTGTCTGAACCGCGTCTTTTCTTATAATTTGTTTGTTTGAATAAACTCATAGAATGAGTTAAAACTTTACAAAATATGGTTGTCAGTCACCTGCCGCGTCCCACACACAAGCCTTCTTGACTTACGTGGGTACAGAGCGAAATGAATTAAAAAAAAAACAAAAATAAATTGTATTGTATTGTATTGTATTGTATAATGGCGTCACGCATTGGAGGACAATGCTACTAGAATACACGAAAAAAAATGAAACAAAAGATGCGTAAAATGACGAACTAGGGAAGAATAAAATGAGTATTTCTTTCCCCCGGTGTGTCGTGCTTCATAGTTAAAGATTGGGAGCATGTGTAGGAAAATTGCTCGCTAGCTCGAATCGTGATATTAAGGACTTTTAGCAAACCGTTACCGCGTTCCAAGTACCGCACTACTGGAGCCTTTGAAGCATGCTTTGAAGCGAGCGCACGGAGTAATACCGTGACCGCGGCCGGCAGCGCTTCAAAGCATGCATCAAAGGCTTCAATAGTGCGGTACCCGGAACACGTTAACGGTTTGCTGAAAGTCCCTAATGTCGTGGGTTACCGGTTGATTACGACGCTTGGTAGCGTGCTTTGATCTAGACTGCAGCTCAAGAGGTCTCTTGGCTGCAGTTAGTTGCTCTTATATAGTACGTTTTATGGCTTCAGAAAGAATTAAAAAAAGAAAACCACGTTATCGTTGCACAGGAACGTTTAGAGAATTTTTTTTTTTTATTGGTTGAGAAGGCGCTTTTAAAACCAATGTACAGAGTGGCCCCCCCAAAAAATTACAGTTTTTTGTGTTTTGTGTTTTTACCGCAAAAATATATTATAATATTAAAATAATAATAACTTATTTAGTACCCATTTACAGCGGTGGAGAAATTTGCAATGCATAACCGAACACTCCTCCGCCCAAATGTAGCACCAGAGTTCCGAACCAGAGGCCAAAGTTTCAGGACCAACCGGTATCTTATTAAAAGGTATAGGTGACCTAAAATTTTTTTTCGGTAACTTCGGAGAGCTCCCTGTGTCATAAATGATTCATCGGGCGCCATTTTTGCATTCAAGAATTTAAAAATATCTTTTTATAATTTTGAATAAGATAACGATTGCTGCAGAAACTTTGTCATTTGGTTCGTACCACTAGAGTTCGGTGGTGCATAGTTTATTTTTGCGCTGAAAAAGAGCCTTTAGATGTTTTCTTGTGGACAACCTGTACAAAGGAAAACAAAACCTTTGCTTCATTTTCTTTTTCCATCACGTATTGAGCGACGAGTGACGATCACTGATCTGTCAGGATAGAGTTATGTATTGCACAAAGTTGGATGGAGAATATTAAGCCCATTTATCTACGTTATATTTCTACTTTCTTTGCTCGGTCTTTTCGTTTTTACATCGCTTCTCTTCCAAGTCGGTCGCCAGGTCTCTTCCGACGCCTCTGCCCCAGACACGAAATCTTTTGGAGACCCAGCAGTTTACGTTCTGCGAATCATATTGTTAATCAAATTGAAGTCTTTGCGTGTATTCTTTTTTTGACCTGCTTTTGCCATTTTTTCTGCTGTTCGGACAAAACTTTGAGTTGCGCTTATCTTGGCCCATCCTTGGCTGGGCTGGGCTGTAAGGGTAAGAAAGAAAGATAAGGAAAGACAGAGACCAAAAAAGAGGAGAGACGAGATTATAGCGGCTGCGGCGAAGTGCAATCTATAAGTCATTGAAGTCCATTCCAAGAGCACGGCCTCCACTACACAGCAGCTACATGCATCCAAATGGACCACAACCGACGGTGCGAGACATCCTAGCCAATAGAAAACGAGAAGCGTAACACGTGGGCTCGTGGGCGCGAACACCTAAAAGTTGAGCGCACGCTCACATCAATTACTCCCAGAATTCGAATGAACTGTGACATTAGATTTGTCTTCGTCAAGGCGAGGCAAAGTATAGTCGGCTGCGTTGTGTCAATACCAGCTTAAAACAAGTCCACATAAAGAAATATCTAAAAAAAATCACTAAATAGATGGATGTAAGAAAGAAACTGAACCCTTTAAATCGGGCGACGACTTGCGCCACCTCGCCAGTGTTTTTTTTTATTTATTGTTTAATAAGACTTGGATTGGCGCCGCGCCACCTATGCGGAGCGCAAGTTCGTCTGCTTCGTGCTTAGTGGTTTTAATGATGTCAGAACGTGCCGAGCTCTGATTGACTCTGATTCAAGGATAGTAGGCAGATCACAAGGCAGCAACCGATGAAGTCTACACAGTATTCTTCCAACAGAGCCAATCGGAGCTCGGTGTTCAGACGTCACTGCAACCCCTTCGCAAGAAGTCGACGAACTTGGCTCCGCGAAGATTGCGTCAGCTTCCCCGCTAGCGCGTCGTGCAACACAACGAGCGTGACGCTAGCACGCAGCAACGCCAAAACGGACGCGCCTGCCTGTTTGCAGCGCATATCGTTTCTGTTCTTTCTTTATGTCACTAGGAGCGGGTCGGTAACCCATCAAGGAGGACGTCATGCACGAACCTTTCTCTTTTCGGTAAATATCGGTTTTGCGCGCGAGCTTTTCATTTGAAGGTTTGTCGTCTGCGAGATAGCCGTTTCGTTTTGGTTGGCGTCGTCGATTAGACTAATATGGTTGGAAAAGAAGGGGTAACGAAAGAAGTAACTCGTATTGATAAAATGCACACGCTAAGTGTAATATTTACTTATTTGTGTGTTCTTGATACCTATTTGTTTTTTTAATAATAAGATGAGAAATGCGCGATTAGACCAGACAACTCTCCTGTGCCTTCCTCGACGCTATGCCTCGACGATCAATGGCTTCGACGACGTCTTTGTGAAAGCCGTTGCCCCGCGCCGTTGCGTCGGAAGGCCATGCACTTCCGAGCACGAATTGATTAACTTCTGATAGATCTCGCAAGCGTGCCCACCTCTAAAGCCAGCTGTAATTACCCTAATGTATTTAGCTAATGGAAGGGTTCCCTCTATCTTTTGACAGCCCCTACTACCTGCAGGCTTAAGAAGAGCATCTGTCCGCTATCTTTTATTAAAACAGGTTAAAAACACATTTGTTTAGCATCAACGTACGTGCTTTTGGCGATTTCAAAGTATTTATAACACATTTTTACAGCAGAGCCAAACTCGTTCATAAATTGAAATACATTGCTCGCACTTTTTTTTTTCAATTTATTGCCAACGTTTTCACCGAATGTTAGTTAGGATGTCGCAATTGTATTTTCGTAAAAAAAAAACAACAACAGGTCTTGTTTTTTTATTTCGGGTACTTCCATCCAACTAGGATCACCGTGTCCGCTTACCCCAATAGAAATAAGAGATTGACGCCAAGAAAGCAAACATATGAAAGCCTCATGAAAGGAGTTCCATTAGTCAAACGAAGTCGGACTTCCATGAAGCGAAGCGATCTTAGCCTCTGTCGACGCGCAACGAGAAAGCACGGCATCCGGGGGAAAGCGGGAAGTGCTCGCCCATCATTCTCCTGGGGAAGCAGGAAAAAAAAAAAAAAAGAGGAGTTGAAGGGAAGCACAACGAGGATCAAGGTTGTTTTACGATCGCCACTTTGGGAGTTACGTTAATGAAAGCCATATCTTAACCCCAATGTAACGCCCTTCTGGAAGTGAAAACTGTAACAGTACTTTTGACGGAAAGCAGCGAGTACCGAAGGGTAATGACCTTTTCACATCTAAGGCTAAAGAACCGTTTATTATTTAGTCTGTTTAGCGAGTTTTATATTCTTACGGCACTGCGACATTTGCGGGAAAGACTTGTCCTTCGTGAAGTAGGGTAGCAAGTGCCGCACTTTAGCATCATAGCAACATTTGATTCAAAATAACGCGTTTTTTATAACCCAGAGTATACCTAGTGCCCTATTGTAACTCTATTTTCACATTTGCTAAAATGCAGATAAGTTTTGTTGATGTTTTGATATTTTTATTCTATTTTATCAATTGTTTACTTTTACACGACCACCTATCGGCCCTCAAAGAAAATGAATGGTCATAATCATGAACGGCATTCGTGAAATATTGGAGGAAAATATAAAAAGCGCCTGGGCACGTCCAGGACGAACGTTGACAACCGGAGGCCATCATTTGGTTTACAAGGGCCGAGCCCTCACGCCGTGACGTGCCCTTCGGAGCGGTGACGGCCGGCCGGTCATTAAACACGGATGATGTGCGCGCGCTTGCGTGGTTGGGGGTGATCGAAGCGAGACATGCACGAGCGACGCGCTGGATACCGCCGGGGACGTGCGCTGTCCGCACACACGTTCCCGCCGGTCAACGTCACCTCAGTGCCCTCTTTACCGACTCGATTCCGCTTCTCGACCGCGGCTTCATGCGAAGAGATATATGCGTGCCTTGGGGCGCCGTCACACTGCTAAAACATCGTACAAAAGACTGTTTACAGATATTTACTGAGGTGTGTTTCTTCCTTGTATGGCGGTCACACTGGTCAGATAGAAACCGTCCTCCGACATGTCCGAAACAGGCATGTGTAGGAAGCAAACGTGCTTCGAACATTCTCGAGGCACGTCCGCACATAATTTTGTGATCATGTCGGCAGCGAACACCGCGTGGCTTATGTGTAAATTATGTGAGCAGTGTTAACTGCGCATTTCAAGAAAGCGACGCGAAGGGTCTCGTGTCTCCCGTGTCTTGGAGTGCGCGGGTTTGTGGCAGTGCACGCCCTGTGTAATGTGTGGTTTTGTGTGATTTTGTGCACGTTTGCCTTTGTCTTGTGTGCTCTCGCACTGCCGCTATGAGTTCTCGTAACATACATTATATCTAGGGTTCCGCGTTTTCGGTTTCTATTTTTTCAAAATTCGGCATACTTTTTTGTGTTTATTTTAAAATTCAATTTTCGGTTTTTTTTTCGGCGTATATTTATGCCCACCAAAGTTTACCAGCTTTTTTCGGTGACTATAAAATAAACACCAACGGACACCAGATCAGATTATAATTGTAGCTCGGATATATGTGATCACTCAAAGAATAACGGCACAGATACATTGAAAAAGAGATGGACACTTTATTTGGCAAATCTGTGCAACTGTAAAAGAAACAAGAAAAAAAAAACACAGAAGTACAAACAAGTCAGATATGAAGCCTATGCTCAAAAAACATGGAACTTCACCTTCTTTGCATCAGGATTACGTGATCTTATTATTGTACACACACATGTACTTTCCCAGGTTCACCTTGATGATCCACACTCTTTCTTTCCTGACAATATGTCCCTGTGCTTCAAGAATGCCCTCTCAACACTAGCACTGAACACTGGCAAGCTGAGGAGATGAAGCGCTGCTTAAGCCAAAATCGGCCAATCAACCAATTGTCACCGCCAAAAGAGACACGCTGCGACGTTTTAAAGCACAACACAACATGCAGAGCTTGCATCAAGTCAGTCTTCCTTACAACGAATTTGCAAAACACGCTCGTATATGGCGAAATCATGGGGCATTTCGGACTTCACGTTCCGATCGATGATGCGCACATTAAACTAAAACGTCTTGATGGCACCCGTGTATCCCATACATCCGGACACGTTTCGATAGACACTGTCGTTCCACGTTTTCGCCATGGCTCAGCGGTACGACTGGTAGGGTCGAAGTGACCTTTTCCGGTTGGAACTGAATTTGAGAAAATGGATTCGACCTATTTTAATTGATAAAACTCCTGACTGGGCGAGTTGGTAGTTCATGTCGAATAACGTAACAGCGCACAAGAAAAACACTCGCAAACTCAGACACACCAAAACATACACACTCACTCGGCGCTGACTCACAACTCTTGGATTTGTATTTTCTTCTTTTTCTATGCAACTAGACCCACCTCCTCTTTCTCTATGTCCTAAGAAAGAGATGACGACCTCAAATGCTGATTACAAAAATAAGCAATAAAAATAAAAATAAAAAATAAAAAAAGTAAAAAAAAATAATTTAGAAATTATTTAAAAATAAATATTAAAAATTCAAAAGGAAAGAATAATAAAGAATTATCACTGCTGGTGCCTAGGAGAA
>JABSTQ010008184.1:0-47454 GCA_013358835.2 Ixodes persulcatus | reverse complement strand
AAATAATGATAATCTTTACGAGTGTCTAGCGTTACGTCTGACGTAACCCAAGTTACGTCCAGATGTCCGCCTTCCCTAGTTCACGGTATTGCCTCAGGAGAGCTGCGGCATACTACGGAACCTGCCGTGCCGAGTTTGGTGACTATGTATGATGTCGACAAGCCAGGATAGTGCCCAAACTTATTGGGTATGGGCTGTTAAGAATGGACCTTCTGCGACCATTCTTCCGAGTTTCAACGCTGCGGAAACGAGTCCCGACGTGTTCAAGACCGTCGCCCACCCTGTCGTGGTCTGCCCGAAACGAGTCTCAACGCGTCCTGACGTCAACGGGACGTGTGTGTGTGTGCATGTGGGTTTGTGCGCTCCGGAAGGGGAGAGAGGCCTGGCCTAACTGCGGAGAACCATGGCTGCGACGCACTTCTGGCTACGACGCGGCGGACCTTGCTGCAACGCACTTGGCGGTCGCACCTGCTGCCCTGGCGGAGAGTGAGGGAGAAAACGGACCCTATATAAGGCGGGGCGTGAGGCGGCTCCAGTTGTTCTCTTGGATTTGACGACTGTATCGCTACCATGTAATTAAACCGTTCGTTACGTTACCAATTCTCCCACCTCCACTGGACCCCTGGGTTCTTCACTTCGGGGAATGGTCGTCGTCACGAGCCAGGAAGCCTCCGGACGTGCGGCCTAAGCCCCGCCTCGAACAGGGCATTGACACGTTGTATCTTGATTTTTTTTTTTTTTTCAGCTACTTCACAGATATTTTTCCTGGATGAAATATAAAAATATTAAAGAGAACGAACAGGTTAGCCCACTAGCCGTTGTCAAATGCGACTTGTTCATGTGAAAAGATCCACAGCACACCATATAAACAATTAAATAATGCTAAGACTCACCACAATAATTACAAAAGGATATGAATACGGAGTAGAGCTGTTTTTCTTCTCCTTTTTCAGTACTGAGCACGGAGACAAGAAACGGACTGACGAACACGCTGGAAGAACACCACCACAAGACTGCCATTTTGTTTGTTTACGGTGGTGAAGAATTTGGATTGGACTGGATTGGATTGGTAACGAATGATGATGATGATAATAATAATGGCTGTTACCTTACTACAGATAATAACAGGCTGTTTTTTAAATACTTTTGCATTTATAATACGTTGAATAATATAAATTGCCAGCACTATAATCATTATCACCTGTTACACACTTACAAAGAGTTAACAAGGTTGGAGTTAACTTATTTATTCAATACTAGCCTAGCCATAGGCCCAGTCACGCTGAACAGACAAGATGGCTGTCTGTCGTTCTCCGAATTCTGTCAACGTTGGTTCTCTGCAAATCTTCGTCAATTAAATTTATGCTGAACGTGATGGGCATTTAGAAAGAAAAAAAGAAAGTTGTAGACAAATGTATAGTTATGTAATATAACGACTGACGAAAACCTACATGGGTAGAAACGTTTCAACAAGCTGTTTTCACGCTGCCTCCGTCCCTTGAAGACCCAAGGGCAGGATTGTTTGAATATCCTTTTGTAGGTATAGTGGTAAGTTCTATCAAATTCTGATTGCTTATATTGTGTTGTGGATCTTTTCAAACACGTGGGTCATATCCTAGAGTGACTAAAATCGTTGGTATTATTAAGTTCCGCCCACGAAGGGGGTACACGCAAAGTAGCTGCAGAACGAAAGACCGCCTGTTCATGCTCGTACCCAGTGATTCTACTCGTAGCTATCATGTTTGGTGCACGACACCCCTTTCCATGACTGCGATCGGTGGTAGGCCCAGTAGAATTCCGTCCAGACGGAAATATGATGCTCTAATAAGCACTTCGTCACGTAGCTAACTCACTGTCCTGCTATTCGGCCATGGTTACCTTGGTATGGTGCACGGTTACACTTGTACGACTCCCTGCTTTGGCGTTCAAAGTGAATGCTGGCAGTATAGACGAATAAATGAATAAATATTAATCGCTAGAGTTCCGTCCAGTGGGCTTAGTAGAGTGGAGCTCCGACCAACATAGTAGCAATAACAAACTTTAGGTGTTTCATTTGCCTTCTTATTGTAGCACGTCATACAAATAAAATCTCGAAGATAGTGTAGTAGTAGTATCCTTTGAACTTTGTATATTCTAAGCTTGTTTGCTTCTTGCACGGTATCTCTTAGTCACTGAAATGAAGTTTTATAAACTTTCTTTATACATGGTATTCCAAGGTAAACATAAACAAGGAGTGGCAAAACTTCCTGTGGCTTAGAATACTTCCGGTTGACTAGCTTCTTGTGCATGGTTCAATGAGCAAGTTTGAGCAGCGCGTCTTTCAAGTTTCTTTCGGTAGAAAGCCGGACGTAAGATAGATCTATGTGTGTTTCTGGACCATATGGCGCCAAGAAAGAGCACCACATCACGTTTTCTTTGGCCTCCGTGGCGAAAAGTACGTGGCCCCACCTTACGGCCCAGTGGAGACTTGAGTGCACGTGAGGCACTCAACAAAGTTAGACGCCCGTATCAACTAAGGCATGTAATTGTTTTGTGTTGTTTGTGCACGTGAGAGCGTGTGTGAGCACATTATTTCTTCGTCGACTGTGCGTCGTCGCTGCGAGTGTTTGAACAATGCTACGCCTGTTGGACGTGGTTGAAGGAAGGTGTGAAGGATTATGCCTCTCGTGCTCAATAGTGCCCGGGAAAAAAGCAAGCGGTTTGTTTTCAATGGCAAGTAAAGATATTACGATCGTAACAACGTCGACCTGCCGTGACGATCCCGTGAAAGATATTTATGTACACATAGTTGCAGGGCTTGGACGTTGATGGCTATTTTATATTCTAGAACCCAGGCAATAAGGTAAGAAACTAGTTTTGCGTCCAACTTGTTACAATCGCGTGACACTCCTATTCAATTTTTTGAAACTGGTCCGTTTGGGCACAGACACACAGAAGCACTGTTGTGGTTGATGATGTGGGCGAGTAATAAAATATAAAGGATAGTACCAGTGGTTTCATGCTGTGCTTCACGTCTTGCTTTAATAGTGTCACAAACAGACGCTTTATTGCATGCTGAAAAAAAAAATCTGGCTCTCAAACTTTGAAATTGACGTGTCTAAAATTGACGTGGAACCGAACCCCGGGTTTGGTTCCATGTGAAAAGATGAGTAAAGGTTTGTCCCTTGGGTGAGTAGATGATGACTGCCCAGCGGTGTCTTGCGGGGCCAATCATTTGATGAGCCTTGTTCGGTGGGTGATCAGAAGAGTGCAACAGATGCGGGAGGACTTCGTCTAAGCCGTTTATTTAGACGTTACGGGCTATTGTACACAGTATATACAAAGCAAAGAAAATTCGCCGTCCTCTAAATTAGTTCAAGTCCAAGCCAGAATGCCCCTCTCTCTCCCCAGTCATTGGCTTTTGAAGGCGCTGACCCCCTCACTCTCGGGTGAGGATCAACCAATCATTTCAAAGTTTTGCTGGAGCCACGTGATATCCACCGTCCAATAGTTGGCAAGGGCGTCAATACACATTCGTTAACTTGCCAACGGACTACACCCGACAGCTCCGTAACTTTGTCCGTGCATCCCGTTGCAGACACAGCGGTGCCTCTCCGGAACCCCCAGGTTGAAACCCAAGAAGCCCCGTAGAATGCGTAAGCCTCCTGATTCAAAAGAAAAACAACATCCCTTCCCGAGAAGTCATCCCGATGGGGGAGACACAGGAAGACGCTCTGCAGGGGGGCCGCGTCGGCGGAAAGGCCCACGCGGTCCCTCGTTAGAAAAACAAAACCACACAAAATGACCAGGAAGGAAGTATCATACACGCCGCCAGACAAAACGACCATCGCCCGGCCGATCGAGAAACCAGCTATCTTTCCCAGAACCCTCACAAGATCCCTCCCATTTTGAAGTCGTCCGCTGACACAAACTCTCAGAATTTACGTTTTCTTTTTCTAAATTCATCAGCAAACGATTCGGCTTTAAGATTAACAACAAAACTATAAAAACGGTTATTTTATTCATTAAATATTTTATGCAGTACCACGTTGGTTTGTGTTATAAAAACCTGGCTTCTGGCTAAATTATAGTTATATTTTTCGACGCTGAAAAATGGAGAATATAATTAATCTTTCAACCAATCTTTATTTGCATAAGAACTCAAGTGGGATTCATTCGATCAAGCTTCTTCACTGCCCAGAAGAGTCAGATGTGTGCATCTTTGATTTCCGAATTAAGCGGTGATGCATACCTAGTGCTCAGCATAACAGAAAGTGTCCGCGCTCGACGGCCGCGGCTCGCGGCGTCTTTAATTTCGCATTAATCTGGCACAGGAAAGTTGCCCAGTCAATTGCAAAGCATTGCAGCACTTCAAGAAGCCAGTAGACACACTAAACATAACAAAAAACAGATTTCATTGTGGAACACTCTAAACATAGCAATGATGTTGCCCTTTAAAAGCATGCAAACAATACCTAAACCGGAAGTGTTCTCGGCTCACTGTCATGGTGGCCAAGTACCATGTATACGATAAATTAAAACTCGCCGCATAAATATTTGGTCTGTGGTTCATGCCATAAATAACTTTGCCTGTATGGCTCTTATGTGCCAGCAAATGTGATTCTACAATGAACAGTAAATGCTTCATATCACAGCAAACTAGTGTATCCCCCAAACGACGTGTCTCGCTTTATTCAGAATCCCAAGCTTTTGGGGACAGGAATTGTACGTGAGAAGGAGTAGTAGGAAGGACAGACTTACAATAAAAATTTGAAAAGTTTTATTTCTTGACAACTTATGAGTTGACAACAATGAGAAATAAATTGAAATTACCTGTACTATTGACATACTGTAATATCCCGAAAGATAGCCCGCCTAATAGCGAAAGCAAATCAGGTGAAAATATGGGGTGGGCTGACTTGCGGTGTGTGATTAAAGAAAGTTTAAACAATGCTAGTTTCAGATTCTGTGACCTGCAAAACTTGTGATTGCAGGGAGCGGCTATGAACCTTCCCAGTCAGCAATGTTCGCTCATCTCACGTTGTGGCTAAGTAACACCATTTCTGTCGAGGTCACCATTGGCCAAAGCCCTGCAATTACTAGAAGTGCAGCAAAGTGGAAATATGGGCCAGTTGGTTCATGGTCAGATAATAAAGCGCCAAAAAAAACGACAGGAAAAGAGGAGAGTAAACAAGACGAGGCGCTAAAAGCTAAACAAGACGAGGCGCTACAAGTGGGCTATCTTTCGGTGATTCTGACAAATAGCAAATCTTTCCAAAAAATAGTGGTGGGTTATCTTTCAAGGTGGGGCATCTCTCGGGATGTTACGGTAGACCCCTGCCACTGCAACTACTGCTTCTTCATAAGATGTATTATCACAACCTGCAGATGAAAGCGACCCTTCTCAACACCCTCCAACAAGTTTCCACCAGAGTTGACAATGTATGCAAAATCAAATTTATCCATGCTTCATCTCTTTTTTTTTTTCCAAATTCAACATTACCCTTGCAACTGTGGAATGGAATATCTCACCAAATAATATTGTTACAGAAACTATACCACCGCTAAATTTCAAGAAATGTGCAGTCTTTATTAATCCTAGTAATAGACTTAAAAACATAATAAGTGTAATCTTGTTACTGTCTCAATCGTATGCCTGTAGGGTCTTTCTTTCTTACTGTTTTAGTCATGTTTTTTTAGAGAATTTTGGAATTGTATTTATACCCATGCATGTGGAAAAAAAGATATGCATTGCATACAGGATCTACAAAACTAAACACTAATGCATACTCATTTCCAACCTTGGGGCAACGCTAATTGCTGCTTGCAAGGCCACCACCCCTTCACCTCCAAATACAGAATACTCCTACTACTTCTGCGTGCTGCCCTTCAATTGGGTCATGGGAACTTCACAGTTTCCTGAAATTAGTAGCATCGCTTTAGATGATCAGCTTGGTCGACTGTATAAAACATATTCAACAAAAGGGAACTCCTCGGTGTATTATTGGGTGTAATCAGTGCACACAAGTTCCTTTACATTCATTTATTTCCCATTAAAGTACCCATACGTTACACTTGGGGGTGATCATACTAAAAATCAGATTTACTTAAGAAACACAAGTAACACATTCAAAGATGCACAAGTTTGTATACTCGGGGTCATATACGAGGTGATGGCTCCTGCACCAAAGAAAGCAAGTTAAAACTGTTGGTTAGTGCTGTAGAAAGTGTAAAAGATAGTACACAATGTATCTGTGTGGATAATTTGGAACAATTAAGAAAAGGAGTAAGCTGAAGCTGCGACAGATGATGGAGGGATTAAAATGTTGTCAAGGTTAGTGTGGAAAACTAGGATGGCCTCCTAGTAGTTTTCTTGAGGTTAGTGAGCGTAAACAGTGCTGAATGGCGACATGTATGCCCATACTAGAAACGAGAGGGCTGAAATTTACCATCAAGGGAACACCAGAAGCTAAACAAAAAAAATGTTGCTGTGGCCTTCAGAAGTGTGAGTGGTAAAATATCTAAATGTAAAAAAGATAAGAAATGGGTCCAAAATATAAAATGCTCTCCTGGTGCACATTAGTGACATTTTGCACCATGCCATGCCACATTACAGCTGATGCTGAATAACATGTGTAAAAAAAGAATAGAACTGGAGATGCTGTCATGTATAGCACTTGTCAATTTCATCCTTTCCATGTTCTTTTTCTGAATTAGTGCTGTTTCCAGTTCTATCCTCCGTCGCATGGCACTGCCATCTTGGAATCACGTGACACGGTTTCCATTAAGTAGCTTCAACTCATCGCTCTGCTCTCCCCTCCGTGCTTTGGCGAAGGCGTTGTATTTGTTTTTTTTCGGCGTGTTTTACGGTGTTTTTCGCTTTATTTTGTAGAGTATCGTCCAATGCTTATATATGGTGTATATATAAGCATTGGATTACACTTTACGAAATAAAGCGAAAAACACACTAAAACACGCCAAAAAAACAATTCTGTAATCCGAGACCAAAGCATTGGCAGCGGAAACATTGCTGTGGGTTGGGGACGTAGGGTCAAATGCTGCGGTGCAGGTAGTCTGCTTTTACTGCTGCGGAAAGGGCGTGTTTCTCGAATGTCAGGATGGCGTGTTTCGATGGAGTTTCTCTGCCGTCCTTTCAGAACACACTGTGTTTCACTGCAATAGTGCCGGCACCTTTAAGTCCTTCAAGGAGCTCTTCTTCACTTGTTTCTTGAAGGTCGTCCTGAGAAAAGACCCTATGGATAGCGTTGAGTGTGGACTCACCGACACCTTCACTGACGATGGTTGTGAGCTTGAGTGGCGCTTTGGAGTTTTGTGTCCACATCAACAAGAAGGTCTCCCAAGTGCAGTGATGAGCTAGATCAGTGGTTCTCAAATGGAGGTCCGCAAAGCCCTGCCTCATCGGTCATGCCCGGCAATAAAAGTTGGCTTTTTCATATTTTCGGGTGAGTTTTCTCGTGTATATGTGTGGAAGTCTACCTCACACTAGTCCTTACTTATATCCATTTATTAAATCATTATCATAATTAACCTAAACGTTTTCCTTCCCCTCAACACGAACAAAGTCCTCTATCATCTCCGCCGATCCGCAAGGGGTCTGCGAAACATCAATGGTTGAGAACCACTGTGCTAGATGGTGATTCATGCTTCTGAAGGATGCCAGCTGAACGTAGGAAGAAATACGAAGAGAGAAAAAATAAAGAGGACAAACACACTGCTGGACTAGCAACCGTTTACTGAAGATCTTCCACACCCATTAGTTTCGTATCTCTGAACTAATAGGTACGGAGGAAGAAAAGGTTCATCTTCAGTAATGGCTGCTAATCCAGCAGTTCTGATACGTTGGCTAGAAGGGGAGGTGCCAGAATCGGCGAGCGAGAGAAGGAGCAGCCAGTCAGGATGCAGCACTGGCGCTGCTGTCAACACCGAGAGGCGTCGTCCGCTGCACTTTGGGTGCTTTCTTGCTCTGCAATTAAGTGTTGTGTGCAATATGCGCTCCTTAAAGGGACACTGACAGGGTATTTATGCTCAGCAAGGTTTTTCTTTTTAAGTGACATATGGAAGTCCATCTAATTGGAACACAATTTGCGGCTCGAAATTTGTATTATTTCCGCCCGAAACCAGTTTGTCGAGAACTGGCCGGTTTGAGTCGCGCTCACTCTCTTCTCCCGGGTCACGGGCCGTTTTCTATGGTTTAGACGCCACCACCAAATATAATCAAAGTCGAAGGTTATTGAAGGCACACACACAATATTAAAAATATAAAATATATATGATACCCATTTTTGGGGCTTCTAAAAAAGGCTCAGATATGTTGATTGAAGAAAAACAAAGTTGCACAGCCATGCGACTTCTGCCAACTCTCCTTCTCAATATTTCTTCCTCCCCAGTCCAGTTTCGGTTCTGAGCAGTTACACTTTTGCATTAAAAATATATGTAACGCTTTAGTAAAATATTGATTGGGCAGTCTTCTGACACCATAATAAATCGCCTGGCAAAAAATAAAACAAATTTTGGGGGGTGTCAGTGTCCCTTTAAAGGGGCCCTGCAACGACTTCTTGACTGGTTCCTAATTTGCACTGAACGTAGCAATTTAGTGAAACCTTTCTCAAAATTTGCTTTATTTTAATAGTTAAAGGCCAACTCAAATTACAAAAACAAGCAATAAAAAAACTTTTTTATGACGTCCCTGGTCCTGGCTTGGGTGGCCAATAGTAGAACCGAAGCGACCGGCCAATCTTCAGCGACTTATGTTGATGATCGCTTCCCCTGCTGCCGCATGCATGTCGAACTGCTTGTTGCCTGCTTCAGCCCTCCACTGCGCTTGGTGGCATGAATTTACCGGGTCTGTCGGAGTTGGAGCTCCGAATCCTTGAGAGAAGTACGAAGCTGGGAGTAGTACCGTACGAGGACACTCCTCGTAAGCGTCCGGAGCGCTCTGGCGAAGCCTCTCGGCCCCAACTCGACAACGCTCGGCTCCTCCGGGCAACTTCGGGTGGGTCTCCTGTGGCGCGAGATCACACATGCTTTCGCTTCTTGCAAAATGTGCTGCCAGCGTTGTGCATCGTCTGCTAGGATCCGTGGGGCCGCCTGCGCTGCCTTTTCCACTGCTTGGTGGCGGGTATGTTGACGGGTCATCGGGCATTGTTTCTTGTTTTCATACTTTCTAAACTATTTGTTTATTTTCTCATCTAAAATACTGAACAAAAACTACTTCCATAAATAATTAAAACGGTTTGTACCACTTATGTTTTGTATTACGACTAAAAAAAGGCTTTTAGCGGCTCTGATCAGTCGCAAGGCAGAAGCTGACTGGGACTGACGACGTCACGAATTCGTCACATGCCGTGTGCGTTCGACACTACGGGCGTCCCCGTAGGAGGAGGAGGAAGTTTCCGCGTCGTCCGGTTTAAATATGACGCAGTGATATTTAGTCACCCTCTCCGTGCCCGCTGAGTTGCCCAAACCACGAGAGACGTGGGAACAGCAAAAAACTAACAGAGATAGAATAGGATTGCAGGGCCCCTTTAAAATACTTTTGAAAGCTGAACTATGTTGCTTTTAGACGTGTGGTTCACGTAACACAAGAATAAACCTGCCGACTCTGATGTCGTCAGGAACGACGAAGAGGGAGGTTTTCTTTTCTTTCTTTCTTGCAGAAACATACCCCATGGTGCATCCGGGAACAAAGCAGTGTGTTTGCCGTTTTGCCATCGTGGTAGTCTGGGTGCACGGGACAATCTTTCCAAAAAGAGTACCACAAACGAGCACTTCTAGCGACGCGAACGATCCTTTCCTGGCCTTGTGCCACTGGCACTAGGGGGCACTGCCTTTCGAATCAATGAGCGCGCCACCTATCGTCGTCAGGATACAGTAGTGTGCCTCAGCACACGAAGCAAGCTGCACGATTCTGACACTTCCCCTTCTAGCCACCGTAGTTTCGAGCATCTTTCTACAAAAGAGGCAGGCACCTCAGTGAATCTGAGGAGCTTATGCGAAGCGAAGACGAAAGGAGGCAAGGATTGCCAGTTGATCGTTGTGCGAAAGATACAATTAAAATCGCGTTTACTTATTTTATGACGTAATAGCTCGACCAACCAATGACATTTGGTGGCGGTGTGTTGGTCTATTTAATTTCTTTTTCCGTTTAGCGTTCTGAGGACAAGTGATGGTGATATTTCATTCTCCAGGGAAAACTATGCCAGAAAGAATTAACTTTTTTTTTAACCGTTTCAGCTTTTCTTTAACAAACACCATTTACAACAAAAAAAAAAACAGAAAAAATAGTGTTCGCCTATACATGCTAAACTCGGCGAGCAACGTGAGGAAACTGCCTACTCAACTCAAAAAGGTAGTTTATAAAATAAAATGAATATTATACGCACTGCTATCCTCCCGCTTCTAAAAGAAAACTATTTCCTACTTATAGAATTCCTACTGCTCAAGTAAGCAACGTTTGATGATATCTCCGGACCCAAATAATGATAATCTTTACGAAGTGTCTAGAGTTACATCTGACGTAACCCAAGTTACGTCCAGATCTCCGCCTTCCCTAGGTTCACAGGTATTGCCTCAGGAGAGCTGCGGCATACTACGGAAACCTGCCGTGCCGAGTTTGGTGATTATGTGATGATGTCGACAAGCCAGGATAGTGCACCAAACTTATTGGGTATGGGCATTGACACGTTGTATTTTTTCAGCTACTTCACGGATATTTTTCCTGGATGAAATATAGAAATATTAAAGAGAACGAACAGGTTAGCCCACTAGCCGTTATCAAATGCGACTTGTTCGTGTGCAAAGATCCACAGCACACCATATAAACAATTAAATAATGCTAAGACTCACCACAATAATTACAAAAGGATATGAATACGGGAGTAGAGCTGTTTTTCTTCTCCTTTTTCAGTACTGAGCACGGAGACATGAAACGGACTGACGAACCCGCTGGAAGAACACTACCACAAGACCGCCATTTTGTTTGTTTACGGTGGTGAAGAATTTGGATTGAACTGGATTGGATTGGTAACGAATGATGATGATGATAATAATGGCTGTTACCTTACTACAGATAATAACAGGCTGTTTTTTTAAATACTTTGCGTTTATAATACGTTGAATAATATGAATTGCCAGCACTATAATCATTATCACCTGTTAAACTCTTACAAAGAGTTAACAAGGTTGGAGTTAACTTATTTATCCAATACTAGCCTAGCCATAGGCCCAGTCACGCTGAACAGACAAGATGGCTATCTGTCGTTCTCCGAATTCGGTCAACGTTGGTTCTTTGCAAATTTATGCTCTACGTGATGGGCATTTAAAAAGAAAAAAAGAAAGTAGTAGTCAAATGTATAGTTAAGTAATATAACGACTGACGAAGAACCTACATGGGTAGAAACGTTTCAACAAGCTGTTTTCACGCTGCCTCCGTCCCTTGAAGACCCAAGGGCAGGATTGTTTTGAATATCCTTTTGTAGGTACATTGGTAGGTTCTATCAAATTCTGATTGCTTATATTGTGTTGTGGATCTTTTCAAACACGTGGGTCATATCCTAGAGTGACTAAAATCGTTGGTATTATTAAGTTCCGGCCACGGAGGGGGTACACGCAAAGTAGCTGCAGAACGAAAGACCGCCTGTTCATACTCGTACCCCGGAGGCATGCGGTTTAGAGAAGCTCGTTTTAGCGAACGCCGTTTTACCGACCCCGGTTTATCGAATGCCTTTATAGAGAACGCAATTTAGAGAAAATGGCGATGAGCCTCCTTTTAGCGAATTCGGCCGCCGCGAAGCGGCGTGTACGGGTAATTCGGGTGAGTTAATATCTTTGTAATGAGCCGCCGCAGACTGCCGCCGCGAAGCGGCGGGAGCGCAGCGGGGGGCATTGTTTAACACGCGGACCAGTGATACACGCGAGAAGTAGGAAAGCCTCTTTTAAAGGGAAGCTGAAGCGGTTTTAAATATGAATAAAAACACCTAAGCCTAGTTAATGAGACCTCAGCCATCACGAATATCGTATTCGTTTGGTTATTTTTTGCGCGGATTAACCGGAAAAGCGCCTTCAAAGTAGCCCCGAAGCCACGCCTCTCCGAAGCAGAGGGAAAGGGGAGAGAGGAGGAAGCCCGGCAGCCGGCGTCACAAAAGGACCGACTGGGGGACCCCGCCGCGGCTGGACGCGCTTTCCTCGTAGGCTGCTCTAGTGTATATTCGAGCCGTCGTCGTTCTGCCGCTGCATAGCGCTTGCTTTGATCCGTTGACCGGTCATGCTATTGACTCAATCGCCTGACGTATTGATTATTCTCTTGTTTGTTCACGTGTTTGCTGGATTCTCGTGGCACCGAACCAACTGACTCGTGCTGTTGCACGATACCGTACTCATGTGTAGGCGCCAGCTCTCACGAACAGCGCTCGTCGCAGTTGTTCTTCCCGCTTACAGTCTTTTCCACTTCGTCACCGAGATTTTAAAGGGGTGGGTGGGTTTTAGCAAGTACACCGTTTATTGTTCGAAACGTGTTTCGGACGGCGCATATGAAAACTATGTACAGTCGGGAGCAAAAGTTTGCGGGGCACGGGAGCGCGTGCCAAAATGCATCGCCGCGCCGTCCGACGGCGCGCCGCCGCATTAGAGCCGCGCTTTGCGCATGCGCGCCTTTCGTTCTCGCTATCATGTCTCTTTCGCCCGTTTCTTTCCGATGCAGTCCTGATAACAGGAGTCGGCGCCAGGGGCGCAAGTTATCGCTTCGCTAGCTGTCATGCTGCGCGTCTGCTTCAGCCGCCTCAGCCGCCGCATGGGTAATTATAGGTGCTCCGTCACTCAGCGCGGCTGCTGAGTTAGCTGAAGGGGACGCGAGGCATGACAGTCAGCGAAACGGCAGCTTGCGCCCCTGGCGCCGACTCCGGTTATCAGGAGTGAGTCGGACAGAAACGAGCGAAAGAGACATGACCGCCAGCACGAAGGACGCGCATGCGCAAAGCGCGGCTTTTTAATGCGGCGGCGCGCCGTTGCACGGCGCAGCGATGCATTTCGGCACGCGCTCCCGTGCCCCGCAAACTTTTGCTCCCGACTGTACGTATGGGTTTGAGTCTGAAGAAGTCTCGCATGAACCCGACGCTCTGCCGACCATCTTGGAAGGTAAGAAGGCAATTCAACGCATTAAAAGTCACAAGCAGAGAGGAAACGTAGGAATTGTAGGTCGACTGTTCTAGAAAAAAGCTATTACGTTATTAGAATGGTGCAGTGTGCTAGAAAAGCCGCGATCATTTAGCCGAATAGCGAATTTCTACTGGCTTTCTTGTGTTAACAGCCTTATATTAGTGTTTTAGTGTTGTTTTTTTTATATTGTTGAAGTGACCATATTTTCCGGACCGACTCCGGTCCGGCAAATCTGGAAAACAAAAGAAAACAATCTTGGGTAGCCCAAGATTTTTTTTCTTTTGCTTTTAATCTACTCGGCTACTTAGTCAATTGGGAGAGGAGGGCTTGCTCTAATAAGTGGTCATGCAATTCATAATGCGACTTTCAGGGTTCAACTTGTTTTAGCATAAACTTTTTTTTTTGCAGTTGCTGACATTATTTGAGGTCACATATTTTTTAAACGTAAACATAAATTTTGTTAAATTTTCCTTTCAAAGGTTCATATTCTCTTCAGGAGAGCTTTTTGGAAATACAAAGCATGTGACCTTATGTTCTGAATTGAGTTCTTTTTTACAAGTTACGCAGTGGTTTCCGTATAAAGTTTGTGTCATGCAACAATTCTTTGTGCCGTTTAAATGCGATTGAACGATGATAATGCTTGGTGGTGGTGTGATGCAGTCAACAAATCTTGGTAGAATTATGCGAATATAGAGGCCCAGGAAGCTTTCACGATTTCGACATCAAATTAAGGGCTGCCGGGCACACATCTCCGCTTTTTCTAAAGCTATAATGGCGTAATAGTTTGTGGCAAACAAACTAAACGCAGCAGAGAATACCGCTATCACAAGGATGGACCTTCTGCGCAATTATTCGCAGAGTGCGCAAGGACATGGCGGTGGCAGAACGGCGACCCTGCCTTATCACCCGTCTCATCTCAGGGGAAGCTCTCCCGTCGCCCGAAGCCTTCAAAGTTCAAACCACTTCAGCCTTGATGAACAATGCAGCCTGCACGCTCACGCGTCCAGCAGCTGGCAAACACGAAGACCGATGTGTGCAGAATTCTTGTCCTCGGACGACCGTTTTGGGTAGGGTCACGCTAATCCGGCTTGAGGCGTCCCGTCAAAAGTACTCCGTTTATTGTCAACGTTTTACGTTACAATAAGTAGGGAGCCTTCATGTGCGCTTCGCACATGAAGGCTCCCTAGTACGTACCTGAAGGTATGAAGCCGGCCATGTCGCGTCCGCGCAAGCGGTTCCTCGTGTCTGCGTTTATTACTGCGGGGGTCATTTTCCTACTTTGCCAACGGCTGGAACGCGTACTTTGTCACGTCGAGGGTCGTCTGGACATATTTCTCTTTCGGATCCACCGAAAGATTTCGAAAAATCAGAAGCCGAACCCAATTTACAAGAGCAGAAGACCCGGCGCCCGGCTACTTCCGCAAGCGATGGAGCAAACGAGAATCGAGATGGTCCTTTTATGACGTAGTGGCGCGTCACGCGTCACTAGCCAATGGCGTGCCGCTGCGGCGATCGCTTCTGATTTCTTCGCTTTTTTTCGCGTTTCGGGATTGTTTTGGGTCAAACGGTTGTGTTATTTGGACGCAGCAGGCACAAACACGTCAGAATCAACCATTAACTCATTTTTTTCGAAAAGCTCTTCAGCTTCCCTTTAAAGGGATACTACAACGAAATTTCGGCGCTTATTTTATGGTCTATATGTGTTCAAAGGAGCAGTAGCGCATCGAACACACCAATATCTTGTTGAAAAAAGTCACGAAAAGGAATTTTAAAATGAATTAAACGATTAGCAAAGAGCACCTGGTGGATGTCGCTAACGCCTCGTTTGTAATGCCCGTCTAGGAACCTTGACAGCTAGTGACGGTGAGTGTCTCACCTACGGCCACGACGAGAGAAGAGGGGAAGGAGGAACTCCCGTCTGCCCGAGAATCCCTTTTGTGTGTTCCAGAAGTAGCTATTGTCCCCCTACAAGATTATAAAAGATTAACCCGTCACTCAAAATTCGTACAAAAGCAGCCGCTTTGGTGGCTGGAACGACTAGGCCATCCCCTCGACGTCAGCCTCGCCGTAGCTTTGCTCGTCCCGAGACGACCTACGTCACGATTGCGTTGGATGTCACGTGCTCTAAGCTGGGCCTTCTCCGAGCGCTTGTAGAGTGGGCCGTTTATAACAAAAAATCCAGCCACCAGGCTCAAAATACAAACGTGCGATTGTCATTTACGGATATTGTGGATCATATATTCAAGCTAGTTTTAAACACGACGGATATATTTCAAATTTCGTTGAAGTATCCCTTTAAAAAAGCGTCCCCTTTTCGATAAACAGCGTTTCTCTAAACTGAGGCTCTGCTTTCTCTAATCCGTGCTTCGCTAAAACGTGCCCATTCTCTAAAACGTGCTTCGATAAAATGGCATTCTCTAAACCGTAGTAAACCCCTCGTACCCAGTGATTCTACTCGTAGCTATCAAGTTTGGTGCACGAAACCCCTTTCCATGACTGCGATCGGTGGTAGGCCCAGTAGAACTCCGTCCAGACGGAAATATGACGCTCTAATAAGCACTTCGTCGCGTAGCTAATTCACTGTCCTGCTATTTGGCCATGGTTACCTTGGTATGGTGCACGGTTACACTTGTACGACTCCCTACTTTGGCGTTCAAGTGAAAGCTGGCAGTATAGACGAATAAATAAATAAATATTAATCGCTAGAGTTCCGTCCAGTGGGCTTAGTAGAGTGGAGTTCCGACCAACATAGTAGCAATAACAAACTTTGGGTGTTTCATTTGCCTTTCTTATTGTAGCACGACATACAAATAAATCCTGAAGATAGTGTAGTATCCTTTGAACTTTGTATATTCTAAGCTTGTTTGCTTCTTGCACGGTATCTCTTAGTCACTGAAATGAAGTTTTATTAACTTTCTTTATACATGGTATTCCAAGGTAAACATAAACAAGGAGCGGCAAAACTTCCTGTGGCTTAGAATACTTCCGGTTGACTAGCTTCTTGTGCATGTTTTAATGAGCAAGTTTGAGCAGCGCGTCCTTCAAGTTTCTTTCGGCAAAAAGCCGGACGTAAGATAGATCTATGTGTGTTTCTGGACCATATGGCACCAAGAAAGAGCACCACATCACGCTTTCTTTGGCCTCCGTGGCGAAAATTACGTGGCCCCACCTTACGGCCCAGTGGAGACTTGAGTGCACGTGAGGCACTCAACAAAGTTAGTCGCCCACAAATCAACTAAGGCATGTAATTGTTTTGTGTTCTTTGTGCACGTCAGAGCGTGTGTGAGCACATTATTGCTTCGTCGACTGTGCGTCGTCGCTGCGAGTGTTTGAACAATGCCACGCCTGTTGGACGTGGTTGAAGGAAGGTGTGAATGATTATGCCTCTCGTGCTCAATAGTGCCCGGGAAAAAGCAAGCGGCTTGTTTTCAATGGCGAGTAAAGATATTGCGATTGTAACAACGTCGACCTGCCGTGACGATCCCGTGAAAGATATTCATGTGCACATAGTTGCAGGGCTTGGACGTCGATGGCTATTTTAGATTCTAGAACCCAGGCGATAAGTTAAGAAACTAGTTTTGCGTCCAACTTGTCACAATCGCGTGACGCTCCTATTCAATTTGTTGAAACTGGTCCGTTTGGGCACAGACACACAGAAGCACTGTTGTGGTTGATGATGTGGGCGAGTAATAAAATATAAAAGATGTTACCAGTACTTTCATGCTGTGCTTCACATCTTGCTTTAATAGTGTCACACACAGACACTTTATTGCATGTTGAAAAAAAAATCTGGCTCACAAAGTTTGAAATTGACGTGTCTAAAATTGACGTGGAACCGAACCCCGGGTTCGGTTCCATGTGAAAAGATGGGTAAAGGTTTGTCCCTTGGGTGAGTAGATGATGACTGCCCAGCGGTGTCTTGCGGGGCCAATCATTTGATGAGCCTTGTTCGGTGGGTGATCAGAAGAGTGCAACAGATGCGGGAGGACTTCGTCTAAGCCGTTTATTTAGACGTTACGAGCTATTGTACACAGTATATACAAAGCAAAGAAAATTCGCCGTCCTCCAAATTAGTCCAAGTCCAAGCCAGAAAGCCCCTCTCTCTCCCCAGTCACTGGCTTTTGAAGGCGCTGACCCCCTCACTCTCGGGTGAGGATCAACCAATCATTTCAAAGTTTTGCTGGAGCCACGTGATATCCACCGTCCAATAGTTGGCAAGGGCGTCAATACACATTCGTTAACTTGCCAACGGACTACACCCGACAGCTCCGTAACTTTGTCCGTGCATCCCGTTGCAGACACAGCGGTGCCTCTCCGGAACCCCCAGGTTGAAACCCAAGAAGCCCCGTAGAATGCGTAAGCCTCCTGATTCAAAAGAAAAACAACATCTCTTCCCGAGGGGTCATCCCGATGGGGAGACACAGGAAGACGCTCTGCAGGGGGGCCGCGTCGGCGGAAAGGCCCACGCGGTTCCTCGTTAGAAAAACAAAACCACACAAAATGACCAGGAAGGAAGTATCATACACGCCGCCAGACAAAACGACCGTCGCCCGGCCGATCGAGAAACCAGCCGTCTTTCCCAGAACCCTTACAAGATCCCTCCCATTTTGAAGTCGTCCGCTGACACAAACTCTCAGAATTTACGTTTTCTTTTTTTCTTAATTCATCAGCAAACGATTCGGCTTTGAGATTAACAACAAAACTATGAAAACGGTTATTTTATTTATTAAATATTTTATGCAGTACCACGTTGGTGTGTGCTATGAAAACCTGGCTTCTGGGTAAAATATAGTTATATTTTTCGATGTTGAAAAATGGAAAATATAATTAATCTTTCAACCAATCTTTATTTGCATAAGAACTCAAGTGTGATTCATTCGATCAAGCTTCTTCACTGTCCAGAAGAGTCGGATGTGTGCATCTTTGATTTCAGAATTAAGCGGTGATGCATATCTAGTGCTGGGCATAACAGAAAGTGTCCGCGCTCGACGACCGCGGCTCACGGCGTCTTTAATTTCGCATTAATCTGGCACAGGAAAGTTGCCCAGTCAATTGCAAAGCATTGCAGCACTTCAAGAAGCCAGTAGACACACAAAACATAACAAAAAACAGATTTCATTGTGGAGCACTCCAAACATAGTGATGATGTTGCCCTTTAAAAGCATGCAAACAATACCTAAACCGGAAGTGTTCTCGGCTCACTGTCATGGTGGCCAAGTACCATGTATACGATAAATTAAAACTCTCCGCATAAATATTTGGTTTGTGGTTCATGCCATAAATAACTTTACCTGTATGGCTCTTATGTGCCAGCAAATGTGATTCTACAATGAACAGTAAATGCTTCATATCACAGCAAACTTAGTGTATCCCCAAATGACGTGTCTCGCTTTATTCAGAATCCCAAGCTTTTGGGGACAGGAATCGTACCTGAGAAGGAGTAGTAGAAAGGACAGACTTACAATAAAAATTGAAAAGTTTAATTTCTTGACAACATATGAGTAGACAACAATCAGAAATAAATTGAAATTACCTGTACTATTTGTTGACGTACTGTAATCTCCCGAAAGATAGCCCGACTAATAGCTGAAAGCAAATCAGGTGAAAATATGGGGTGGGCTGACTTTCGGTGTGCGATTAAAGAAGTTTAAACAATGCTAGTTTCAGATTCTTTGACCTGCAAAACTTGTGATTGCAGGGAGCGGCTATGAACCTTCCCAGTCAGCAATGTTCGCTCATCTCATGTTGTGGCTAAGTAACACCATTTCTGTCGAGGTCACCATTGGCCAAAGCCGTGCAATTACTAGAAGTGCAGCAAAGTGGAAATATGGGCCAGTTGGTTCATGGTCAGAATATAAAGCGCCAAAAAAACGACAGGAAAAGAGGAGAGTAAACAAGACGAGGCGCTAAAAGCTAAACAAGATGAGGCGCTACAAGTGGGCTATCTTTCGGTGGTTCTAACAAATAGCAAATCCTGCCAAAAACTAGTGGTTGGTTATCTTCAAAGGTGGGGCATCTCCCTGGATGTTACGGTAGACCCCTGCCACTGCAACACAGTTTTCCCATCTGGCTATGAATTTTTGTATTCTGGCATCATGATTTCTGTTGGCTGGTCCCTGAACAAGTGGAAAGCTGCCTGGATCACTTTGTGATCCAAGGGGAATTTTTGTCCTTCAAATTGCTCCTTCAGAAGGACAAAAATGTGAATATCGCTAAGAGTAATGATTATAGGGTGGATGTGGCAGTACCTCCTGGAATTGACGAGAATTTATTTTTACAGCGTAGCTGTTAAGGACTAGATTACCCAGGATCGTGTCCGCCAGCAAACAAATGTCGACACAACACCCCGGACAACTACCGCCATCTATGAGCGACGGCGGCAACCAGACAACCGGTTGTCAGGTTGCCGCCGTTGCTCATAGATGGCAGTAGCTGTCCAGCTTTTCCACACTGGCTTGCTGACTTGCGGCCAGCCATTACTTCATTCCCACCTAAGTACAGCTTTGCTGGTCTTCCTTCTTCACCAGAGTGGAAAGGCTGAAAGCTTTTTTTCTCAGCTGTCTCGGAAACAGGCTCCATATAGAGGGGAGCAGGCTCTGTCATGTTTTCTCGGGAACCACCGGACGCCATTCGTGGTGTTGCAGCCGGAGTGTCAACATTTCTTCTCTGTGCAGACGAATCTTCGAAATGTCTCGGACGGACGTCATTCACGTGCACTTAACGATGCTGATCTTGCACCATCACGACGTAGGTTAATGCACTTACTTTCTTCACCACATGTCCCACCAACCATGCAGGATCGGTCGGACGTGATCCCCGGACGAGGACTTGGTCACCTGCTTCAAAAGTTTGCCAAGAGCCTCTTCTCATGTCGACGGCTGTCTTGATTTGTTGACAATCTCTCATGCGTCTCTCCATTTCAGGACAAAGGAAGCTCAGAGAGGTCCGAGGCTTCCAAGAGAGAAACAGCTCGGCTGTAGTCCTGTCAGTCGTACCACTGGGGTATTTCTGTATGCAAAAAGAAACTGGTCAACTTCATGTTGCATCGATTTCGGTACACCCGTTCGTTGCTCGTCGATTACTTGCCTCAGGAGATCCCGCTTGACGGTTTGCACGCATTGTCCACGCTTCGATTAGAGGCGGGATGGTACGGAGGACTTTTGGTGTGACGTACCCTATTCATCGACAGAAACTTTACGAACTCTGTCGCCTCAAACTGGGGTCCATTGTCTGTCACTACCTCTTCTGGTAGTCCAGACGCGGCGAAGACACTTCGCAATCTCTCGATAGTACGTTTTGTCATAGTGGAACTGATTAGAAACACCTCTACCCACTTTGAATGAGCATCTACGAGAATCAAAAACTAGTTATGATCCCGGTATGCAAAATCAAGATGCACCCTTTGCCATCTGCGCATTGGCCAACCCCACGTGAACAATGGAACACGTGGTGGCACGTTCTGCGTTAGCTGACAAGTACTACAGTTTTTGACAGTGTTTTCGACATCATATGTTATCAAAGGCCACCACACGTGACTATGTGATAGCATTTTCATTCTGGTGGTGCCTGGATGTCCCTCGTGCAACAGAGACAACACTTTTTCCCGAAACACTTCGGGAATGATCACTTGATTTCCCTATGTTACGCACCCTTGGTTAGCCGACAATTTATGACGGCACACAAAGTAAGGTTGCTATGCCTCATTGTCCACATGTGAAGGCCATCCGTTCTGTGTGAAAAACACTCTTTTCATCACACTATCCTTTTCAGTTTCCTAATTTCACCAGCTGACAATGGCACTTCATCCACCGCTGAAAAGAAACTGACATATTCCGAGATATCGTTCACGTTGGGCAAAGGCAGACGTGACAGCACATCAGCATGCTGTATCTTGCTACACTTCCGATAAACCCACTTGTAACTGTAGGCAGCAAGTAAGAGAGCCCACCTCTGCATCCTGGCTGCTGACATAGCCAGAATTTGTTTTCCATGACCTAATAGCCCTGCCAATGGCTGGTGGTTTGAATAGATGCTGAAATTTCTGCCATACAGGTACTTACGAAACTTTTTCAGCCCAAAAACAACTGCTAGGGCTTCTTTTTCAATTTGGACGTAATCCTTTTCAACCTTGCTCAGAGCTTGTGATGCATAAGCAATCGGTTTCTCATCATTCCCAACTCTGTGAAAAAGAACAGTTCCGAACGCTGAAGCGTCACGTACAAGCCCCAACTCCTTTTTTGGGTCATAAAACGTTGAGACGTTTTCTTGCGCAAGCCACGTCTTACTTCTGATAAATGCATTGTCTTCTGCTCTTGACCAACGCCATTTTGTGCCTTTCTGCAATAAGTCATACAACGGCTTCAGCTCGGTTGACATGTTCAGCACAAACTTGGCATAAAAGTTAATCATGCCCAAGTAGGCGCACAGTTCTGATTCATTCTTGGGACATAGGGCCTCCCGTATGGCCTTGACTTTTTCTTCCGATGGTCGAACTCCATGTTGATTGATCACATGTCCCAAGTAATGAACAGACACCTGAAAAAATCAGCATTTTTTTTTCTTTAGTTTGATGCCTTGTTGGCTGAACCTTGCCAGCACTCCTTATAAGTTTTGCCTGCTATTAGTACATTGTCTAGATAGTATGCAACATTACTCAGCCCTTCCAGTACTTTGTCCATGACTGACTGAAAAATTGCTGGAGCACTAGTGATGCCATAAGGCAATCTCGTGGACTTAAACAAGCCAAGGCAATTCAAGCTACTTCTACTCTAAGGAGCCTTGCTTTCTTTTATTCTCTTACGCTGTTTATGCATGACCAGTCTAATCTCAGCTCTTCAAGCCAGTCTCGATCAAGCAGTGGGGTTATGTTGCCCCCTGGTGCCTTAACTACAATAAGAGGAAGTGTCTTTCTCTGTCCATTGTGCTCGACTGGTACTGACAACTTCCCAGTCACCGTGAGAGAATTCCCCCCAGACATTCTCAATTTAAGGTTGCATGGCTCCTTGGGAATGTTTGCCCAGTACTTCGCACACGCTTCTGGCACTACTGACACGGACGCTCCAGTGTCTATCTGCATTCTTATGAGCTTGTCGGCTACTTTAACATCTACTTCATTGTTACGCCTTCCCGTTTCACAGGTGTACACTGTGTAAAGCTACATATCATCAGCCCCCTCACTCACAATGTGTTTAACGGAGTCTGTTTTGAACCGACAAACTTTTGCCAGGTGTCCTACCTTTTTACAAACATGACACTTGTACTTGCGGTACTACTTGCAGGGCTGTCCAGTGTGTACCTGTCTGCAGCAGGAACATAAAGACGTGTCTCCCGTATGACCGGACGTCTGTTTGGTCGTCTAAGCTCGTGGACCCTTAGTTGACTTGCGACACGTTTCCCTTTTTTTGTTGCAAACCGTGTTCACGTTGTCGTCTTCTTGTTGGCTAGACGACCCTTGATGACTTGCAGTAGGCTGGAACGCGATGGTTTCCTTGCGTGCGAGCTCAATGCTTTTAGCAATGTCACACGCGTCACCAAATGTCAACGTCATCGTCTTCAACACGTTGGACTGTGTTCGCCTGTCTTTTAATCCCGCGACGAACCTGTCGCGCAAAGCATCATCCAAGAAACCGCTGAACTCCCAAGTCGACGCGAGCTTCTTCAACTCCACTGAGAAAGTGGCTACCATCTCCTCTTCCTTTTGGTAGCGACAGTTAAACTTAAATTGCTCGGCTATCACCATCAGCCTCGGAACCCCAGGGACAAGCCAAGAAGGCTGGTGGTAGTACCATACATGCATACATTCTCTCGTAGCCTCAAGAGGGCAGCAAAGAGTTAAGGTAGATGCAGTATTTTCAGCCCCAAAAAAACTCTACAGCATGTGTAAGAAGGTAAATTTGACTTCAAATAACACCGTAAGTTGCACCAAGAAGCACAGAACGAACTTTGTTCCCCGTGTAGAAGGTGTAATTTATTCCCTCCCACTTCCCTGTGGGGGAGTGTACATAGGACAGACTGGTCGTTGTCTGAATTGACTGCCTTCGTGAGCATGCCAACAACGTCGTCAACGCCAACTCTAGACATTTGGGACTACACTGTAGGGACTGTGGGTGTTCGGCGCTTTTGAGCAACTGCACTGTGCTAGGAAGGAGCCCCAATCAGCTCACCAGGGAGATTACCGAGGCAGCAAGTATCGAAGGACAGATTGACAAGTGTGTCAGCAGGCCATCTGTAACTCTCTCGCAGAGGGAGCTTGAGTATTTGACCAAAAAGTCTCTTAGGCACCAGCAGTGAGAATTCTTTATTATTCTTTACTTTTTTATTTTTTAATATTTATTTTTAATTTTTTTTTTAAATTTCATTGTGTTTTTTATTTTTGTAATTGCATTTATTATTCTTTACTTTTTAATTTTAATATTTATTTTTAAATTTTTTTAAAAATTTCATTGTGATTTTTATTTTTGTAATTGCATTTTATGTCGTCATCTCGTTCTTAGAACATAGAAAAAGAGGAGGTTGTTCTTTGTGCATAGAAGACAATACAAACCATGAGTTGTAGTCAGTGCCTAGTGTGTATACTTTTTTTAGTGTCTGTGTTTGTGAGTGTTTTTCTTGTGGTACACTGTAACGTTAATCAACATGAACTACCAACTCGCCCAGTCAGCAGTCTTATCAGCGTAATGACCTTTCAGAAGCATGACCAACTCCTCCCAGCTTTTCTCTTCTGGTTTGACCGGATGAAGCAAAGTCTTAAGTGTCTTGTGCAGTTTCTTGCCAATTGCAGTGACAAAAGCAGAGAGCCTTAGCGCTTCGCTTACCTTTGTAGCCTTTAGGTAGTGTTCGAATCTTTCGACGTAAGATTCAAAATCTTCGTCGCCATCTTCCACAAATGGATCTAACCTTCCCAACCCTGTCATATTCGTTCTTTATTGCCGTGACCCTGCGGATTCCTTCTACAATGCCCGTTGCAGTTGTGATGATAAAGATAAACACTTGTTTACTTGTACAATAATGGAAAAAGCAATAGAGCCTTCCCCATTAAGTGAGCATCTTAAATTGACGTTGGCATGCCTTTGTTCTGGGCCAAACACATTCAGTGTATTAGATAATGCTTCCAGATCCCCTGGTACACTTGATGCTGCTTCCGAATCTGCATCTAAGCTCTTGAACAATTGCTAGACATCTTTGTCTGCCCAAGGTTTGAATCCAGTGCTGCTGCATACTTTTAACGCAAGGTACACCGCCACAGCCATTCAACATTACTTATGCTCACTAACCATGAAGGACAAACTGAGAGGCTGCTGTCATTTTCTTCAATAATCTCAATGTTTTAATCATGTGAGCTGTGCAGCTTCAGCTTTAAGTAATCTTTCCCTAGCTTTAAGTAATCTTTCCCTAACTCCTCATTATAATCAAACAATTTCTACATATACAATGTACCATCATTTATCTTTGTGCAATAGTGCATTAACAACTCATTTTTCGGAATACCATCTTCGGCACACTCCCAGCTCTTCATGTTTCATGATTTGCGGGCATTTGACTGATGTCGCGTGTGTTGCTGATGTAAATTTGTTTTTCCAAATGCTACCCCACAGTGTAAAGTGGCAGCAGGGTTTCTTGCATAAAAATAAATGAATGGATGGATTTTGAAAATTTGTGTTAACTGATTACTGTCAGTTATATGCCGGGCATTTTTCTATGTCTGTTGCGTACAGCCGACTATTGATCATTTATAGTTTGTGACAGATTAAGAAACCAGTATATGCTCAGTCTCCAGCATGCGCTCATCGCCTTCCGCGATGCGCGCATGCGGAAGACGGCTCCGATCACACCTCTGCTGTCGCAGTGTTTCACCTTATGGGTAGCGTAAGTGTTTTTTAGGCTGCCTGTGGTTCCTTTCCACAAGTTCCATCATGTATCCATCTGTCGGAAGTTTTCAAAGAATGCGAGATAAGCTTTGTGTTTTGTAGCCCTTGTCCAGACCAAAGCTCCTTAAAAAATTAGCAGATGCACCTAAGAAGGCATGGACTACTTATGTTAGCTCATATTGTCCACAGCACTACATCTCTATCTAATAGTTAATTCAAATATTTGCACTTTAAGGACGACCTGGCTGCTCATGGGCTAAGGCAAGGACATGCAGGAGGAGCGGAAGCATTCTGTAGTAGGGATCTAAGAGAAAGTGGCCTCACAAGCACCAATGAACATTACCTAGGTTGAAAAAAAAGGCTTGTTGAGATAGTGTTTATATTTGCTCCAGGGAAAGAAGCATCCCCGGCGAAAGGTGAGGTTGTGCTAATGTTTCTTCACATCTTTTTTTACACGCAGAGTCGGCTGCTGTCACTCAAACAATAATTCATTGCATGCGGTGTGCAAATTCATCTGCTCTTTGCGCACCTTGCGTTTGTTTACCCTCCAAAATCCACCCACATACTTTTGCTTCACCACGATCTCAACCAATGACAGCGCTTGCTTGGCTGCCTTGTCATTGCACATCTTTTGCGCATTCATTATGTTGTCCATTGATTGGTGTACCCCTCCTTGCATTCCTGCATTCCAAGGACACATACTTAAGCAATTACTTTTTTGCATCTGGGCCCCTTATTCACCGCTGTCTGGTGCAAGATGGGCCAGCCTTGCACAGTTCCAAAAAGATGTAAGGCATGCAAAGCCAGCTCACACACCATGTCTCGGTGCCTTGCACTTTGAGGCCATTGGCCTGTGGTACGCTTGTTGATATCTGCATTTACAATTCAGTAAGAAAGGAGGGGAAAGGGGGAGGGCAGCCTAAGGTGAGTACTGTTAGAACAATTCTGACACCCGCTGTGGGGTATCTCAACCAGTTTATAATTCAGACGCACATGAGTTTCATCGTTGCTGAATCAGGAAAACCATAAATCGCGAATTGACATTTAGTTTCTGCACAGGTGAGTGCTTGCTCCATTCGCCGAATTAAAGTATAATGGGCCAGATATATTTTGCCGACACGTGCGTGCGTGACCATACCATACACCAACTCGCTTAGCCTGTGTGGTGCGCCGTCGGGATGCGACAGCGGTCACGCAAAGTGCGTACGAACACTCGCGCAAGGAAAGCTGCGCCTCATGCAACTTACCGTAGTCGGGCGTGAAGACGAAGCGGTGGAATTTCTACAGTTCGGTTCGCACGTACAGGATCAATCGATCGCGTAATGCGCAGCCGTACGACGGAGACAACACGTACGAGACATAGGAAACTCGCCCGCGTTTAACAGCATACAAGTTGGCGAGCTCGATCGACGCTTGACAGCGCGCCCCACTCGGGACTCGGGCATAAGTCGCAAACAACTAACGATGTAGTGCCGCGACGCGAAGAATAACGAGGACGTCGGTCTGTCATTTAGCGATCAGCAGGAAAGGCGCTTCATTTCTATAACGTAAGTAACTTCGGCGCGCTGAGCGGTTTCTTATGCCTAGCGCGCTACCGGGGCTGTAAGCAGAGAGCAGCCGTCTCGCAGGCCGCGCTTTGCAAGCTGCGTGCATGTTACTTACTGCTGGACCATCGATCGCCTTCAAATTCGCCAGCGCGCCTACCTTTGAACGCGGCGTCGTAGTGATAGAAGCGGGCGGACGTGCTGGCGTGGTTCGCGTCTGCTCCACAGCGAGCGGTGAGGGGGGTGCCATCCAAACGACTTGGAACAGCCGCCGGTGGCGGTCACGTGACTTCAAGGGCCAATCAAACAATTTTACTCTTTCTCCATCCTCCTCTCCCTCTTCCTTTTCTCCCTCGCGTGCTAACCCATTCGCGGACGTCAAAATACGCTGCCCGGGCACTATTCCCTGGTGTGGTTGCAGGGACAGGACCTGTTTCCACTCAAGGTTGGCCCTTGCTGCCTAAGAGGGTGAAAAAGGAAGGAATAGAATGTATAAGAAAAGAGAAAGAGGTGGAAGGAAAAGTGAAAGAAAGAAGAAGAGGGTAAAAGAGGCGACTGACTGAATCATCCTGGTCGGGCCAAGCCAGGACGCCCGTCTACGAAAAGCAGGGGCCGAAGAGGTGTATTGCCTCACCCGGGGGGCCCCGAAGGGTCCAAACATACCCCGGGCTCAGCTCAACCACCAGGGTACCCTTTTCCCCGGAAACGGGTTAAGCCACGCACAGCCAGACGTGGGTGGGCGAACCCACATGGCTCGGGGTTCGTAGTGGCGCCACTCACCAAGCGCCTACTATAAAGTAGGTGCCCCCTGCGTGCGGGTATGGTGGCCCACGTGGCTGGGGTCCGTGGTGACGCTACTCACCAAGCACCTAGCACCTAAGGTGCATGCGCCCCCTGCAGGGCTCGGGGTCCGTGGAGACGCCACTCTCCAAACACCTGCTTTCACAGGTGCCCCTTCCGGGAGTCTGTTAAAATATAAGCGCGGTCTAATCGAGCATGGCTATTACCCTGCAAATGCGGGCAAGCCATGGCCATCTCTCTAGGTGTATAGAAAACGATTACCTTAAGATCGAAATCTTGAATAATGTTGTTTAATGCGAAAATGCTGGTGTCACTATTACGGACGCGATTGGATCGATCTTCCGTTCTGCATACACAATTAAAGTCGCCCAAGAAGATTATGTAACGATCGCTCAGAAAGTGCTGGTAAATATTTTCGAAAAACACACGGCGCTTGTCTGTGCTATTTGGCGGGTAGATACATACAACTCACCATTCTCGACCCGAAATCTGCAAAATCGCAGAATATAAACCGCCTAGACTGGAATGTCATAACGGTTGGCACTTCAATACCCAAACATTTCTTAAGAAAAAGGCAACGCCCTGCAGAAAATCCTATCCCTATTGGAAAAACGCACAAGAAACATACCTGCTGCTTGTAAAGTTCTGGTATGACGCCAATATAATTTCTTGTTATTATTAAAGCAGCTAGTTTGGTCTGGCGTTCTGCATAACTGGAGATACCGGCACCGCTATCGCTAAGCGTCTGTCTATACTGGCAGCCAGTTTGCTTGCCGATATGATTTGGTGCGGCTGGTATGATTTTGCGTCCGATGACGTAGGCGACCGCCATCTTTCCAATACAACGCTGATACCTAAAGACCACCGGTATCACCAAATCATACATGCAGAAAGGCGACCGACATCTTCCAACGAAAACGTCCATCATTTACCACCGGTATCGTTACATATACCCTACATTTCGAAACGGAACATAGACCGACGTATGAGCCACAAATTCCTCAGTCAACTCTTCATGGCGACGTCTTGGGGCGACTGTCTCGAATAATGTGCTCCTCAAGTATTCGACAGCCGCACCAACCGTACCGCATAGCAAAGCCAACGTGCACGGCAACAGACCGATCGTGACACCAAGCCAAGCGCATCACCGATCGACAGCGGCAAACTGCCCGTTGTTCGTACCATGGACCGTCACTCGTACTCCGCCAACTCGGCGTCTTTTTGTGGCTCCGTCGTCGCAACCGCCGCAACCATCCGCAAACCCACCACCCCGCAACCGATAGCCGGCGTCGGCGAAAGGCGAAACCGAAACGTAAAGCTTCCGCCCAGTGGCTGTCGCGGCTCCCCGGCTCGCCTAGTTTCCCGGCTTCGGCTTGCCCGCTTACCGTCGTCGCGGTGAAGGTGAACTGCGCAGCGGCAGGAGGGTCGTCGGCTCGCTTTACTTTTCACAAGAAAGATGTTTTGCGGTCCTTTTCTGGCGCGACTCTGGTTCTCAACTCGACGGCGCCTCTCATAGTTCAACCAGGCGTGGTCAGCCTGGGTCAGTGCAGCGTGGCTGGCCTGCCTCGTCCGATCGCCAGAGACTTCGTAGTTCGCCCGTTAGGCTTAGGATCCGAAGGTATCTGTCTTTCCGTGAAGCGGTAAGTGAATCTCGTCCCGTTTTCGTTCTACTTTTAAATTATGTTAGGTGCGCTTCAGTGTAAACATGTGTGCCAAGTGTTCGTGACAATTTTGAGCTAGAGTAATAGACGATTTGCTATTTTCCCAAGCGCCCCGGCCCGCGCGCGAGGAATTGTCGGAGAGACTAGTCCCTCGCCTGGCCGTCCTGCCTTGAGATCGCATTGCCTTGTCGCTTGCCTCCTCTTAATCCTCTGTTTTTCGATTCCATTACATATTTTTATGTGTTCCAGTGTATTTTTTATTGCTTCTAAGTGTTTCTTTTCTCTTCTGCGCGCGATATTTCTTGTATATATATATATAGTAGTTGTGTCTTTATTTTGCCTTTTTCGACGGGAGTGCCGACGGACAACACGCCGCTTCGCGCGTTGTTCCCCGGGTGAGAACTACCGTTGCTACCGATTCCTATCGAGCTGTTAGCTGTTCACTTTGGTTCAATTTGACCCTCGTGCAGTCGAGAGGAGCCGTTTATGAACAACCGCGCACATGTCATAGGGGTAGGCAGAGCTCTGAATCAAGAATCGCGACGCCAGAGCCGAGTGCGCTGTGAATTGACCGCCCGCGCTCGCTCCGTTGACTCGCACTGTAACGTATGCCTTCGAGTGCCGCATACTTGACCAACATACAGCACACCGCTTTGTCGCCGCGAACCAATTGTCCGAATGTTTGCGAAGCTGAGGCATATGCAACGCTGCGGCGCCTGACAACTGCGCGCTGCGGCGCGAGCCCTTCGCAAGCACCGGTGGCCCAACATAGCGGCTTGTATGCGCTTATGGTATGCCTTCTTAATCTATCTGCTAAGCGGTTGTTAGTTGCAAACAACCTTTTTCAAGTGCTGACAACTGCGCGCCGCTGCGTGCAGTTGCCAGGCGCCGCAGCGTTGGATGTGCCAAACGGTGTTACGGTTTCGCAGGCGTTCGGACAAATGATTCGCGGCGACAAAGCGGCGTGCTGTATCTTGGTCAAATAATCGGCACTCGAAGGCATACGCTACAGTGCGACTCAACGGAGCGAGCGCGGGCGGCCAAATCACAGCGCACTCGGCTCTCGCGTCGCGATTGTTGATTCAGAGCTCTGCCTACCCCTATGACAGGTTCATATCACATGAGTGAATGACGTTTTAGCGAACAGCGACATTTGAGCGAATCGATGTTTTAGTGAATAACGGGGGCGCGCGTTAAGCCATCCGCCGTGCTGCGCTTACGCCGCTTCGCGGCGACAATCTGCGGCGGCTCACCGAATGGCTAAACTGCCATTCGGTGAAACGTGGGTGTTCGCTAAAATGTCATTCGATCAAGTGAGTGCCCCCCCCCCCCCTTCTAGACATGTGCGTGGGTGTTCATAAACGGCTCCTCTCGACTGCACGCGGGTCAAATGAACCAAAATGAACAGCTAACAGCGCGATAGGAATCGGTAGCAACCATGGGCGTACCAACCGGGGGGGCAAGGGGGGCGCTTGCCCCCCCAGTTCTCAGAGTGGGGGGGCAAGTCATGTGTTTTGCCCCCCCCCCCCCCCTCCTGAAACGGCCGTCACTGGGCAGGGCAAACACTGGACGGCGGCGTCCAAGGGATACCAACGGCACCGCCCCCCGGCCCCCGGGGGGGAGGGGGGGGGTCTGGTATGCCCCCCCACTCAAAACCAAGTTGGTACGCCACTGGTAGCAACGGTAGTACTCACCCGGGAAAGAACACGCGAAGCGGCGTGTTGTCCTGTTGCTGCTTGCGTCGCTCGGTGTTTGGGTTTTTGAAAACGTCGCTCAACGCCTTGATCGCTTGCACCAATCGGTTTCATAAGGTGTGTCTCGTCGCGCGGCTGACTGAGCGATAGCGAGTCCTTGTATCTGTAGCTCGTCTCGTCGCTCGCCAAATCGCTCACATGAAGTACACCGCCCACACTTTTCTCTGCACCGGTGCAGGAGGTGCATGTAAATTGAACGAAGCTTTTATACACCGCGAGCGTTCTCTTGACAAACTCATACTAGCGATTGTTTTCACCCTGTCGATGACATTTATGCAAAACGGGGGCTGCTGATTATTTCTGTGTTTAATTAAAACGCATTACTGACCTAAAAAATCCTGCTATCCTAGAGTTTATGCTATAGGAATGTATCGCTTCAGATAAATTTGTTAATTTCTATTTTTAGCCCCTTGCCTCGCCAGAAACAACATCTGGCCTAAAGCAGTGTTTCGGATCTCCTTTCAAGACCTGAAGTGGGTCGTCATTCAATCCAGGGGTCGGCAGCGTCTCATGGGCGTGTTGCTGGTGCTTCTTACTGGATGGTGCTACCTGGGGACAAGTGATTATGCTTGAGAAAGGCAAGTATGACCGCCGTAAGTACACATATTGTTTTTACTTTTCCTCGAATCCACTTCTTCCAAGAAATGCACGGTTCGCATGCGCGCATCTCTCAATGCTTCTATAGTCGGCGTGTTATTATTCCGGAGTGCTCCAACATGTCAGCGCCAGTTTCTCTGGACCATGCAATTGAGATGCAACACTAAACCACATGCCCTCGCGACAGTGCTGGGCTGAAGCGCTGTGGAAGCTACTCTAGCCTTTACAATGCAGCACAAAAAAAAAATAGTTGACGCCAAGTATAGCTAGCTGTGAGGCTCCTTTTTGCCAAAAGCTCTGTCGAAACAAATTTGCCACCTTATATTGCCGCGAGCGCAGCTAACTAAGTAGGCAGCGCGCTCGTGGCCTAACGGTTATCGCGCGTGCCTTCCACGCAGAAAGCCCAGGGTTCGATCCCTGGCAGCGCCGCGCCTTTTATTTATTCTTCCAATTTAGATTTCTGGTAATTTCGAGAACCGTGTTGCTCGTTCTAGGTTAGAATGTTCTGCGTGCCGAATGTTCCCGGCGGAATGTTCCAGAAGCCCACGCGTGCACAAAAGGGGCTCCGCGTAACCAACCAGACTCAGTCTCGCCCCAGCGTTCGACTCTGCTCTACGCCGACTTCGACGCCCGCGACGCTCTGTTATTATTTTCTGTATCCTTTCATTTTTGGCACAAGTTCGCCACATTAAACGTTTCTTTCTTCCTGTTTATTCATTGTTCTTCTAATCACCACCTGTGACATTCTGGTGGAGGTGCGGGGTACGCACCCTATGTTTCTTAACCGTACCCCTCCGAGGACCCGTTCGGCAAGCCCCACTCCAAGTCGTCGATTCGTGGAAGAGGAAGGGCCCCGGACAAGACAGCGTCTGCAAAGACAACCCCCTGAGTTTGGACCACTGCCGGACAAGACAAAGAAGCCATCAAAGCCGACGATGAGCTCCCCGGCCCAGCAGACGGAAAACCTTCCAGCCGGGTCGTCCTACGTATTCTTGCCTGTGGTCCCTCGCGTGCAGACGCCATTCCACGGTGAAATCTACGAGGACGTAGAAGACTGGCTCCTGCAGTACGACCGAGAGGCCCGCCACAACGGATGGACTGATGAGCAACGCCTCCAGAACATCTACTTCTCACTGGAAGGAACAGCAAGGCAGTGGTATGAAAATCACGAAGTCGCCTTGACCACGTGGGAAGTTTGTAAGAACGAGTTGAAGAAAACATTTGTCAGTCAACACCGACGTGAGCATGCCGAAGACCTGCTTCGAGGGAGGAACCAGGGACCCAAGGAAAGCGTGACACCAAGGTGACCGGAAACCAGCGTGCTTCTTCCGATGCGACCGAAGCTGTTCCACGCAAGGCCGACGCCGTTCCACACGAAATCGACCCCGAGCTGTGGGAGAGAGAAGAGAAGGCTCTTCGGGCGTCCAGCTGCGACTTCCCGGAGGACGAAGGCGACGCCAAGACAGATACACCGCCGGGGGAGTCCAGCCAGCTCACGGAGAGCGGCGCCGAGATACAGGAAGCAGCGGTTCAGCAAACAAGCCAGGATCCTGACCGCTCTGATCGGCACCCGTGCGGCTTTGGATCAAGCCCACGGCGCCGTCGCAGGGGTCTAAGCGGCTCACCAGGAGGGAGGTGATTGGGATTTCCTTCGACGAGATCAAGCATACCTGCCTGGTGCGGCTGCGGATCCCGGACTCCAGACCATTCACGGAGTCCAGGTGCCAGGAGAACATCGACGAGTGCGCGTCCGGCAGCGAGTCGTCATCGAGGTTGGAGGACGGGAGACCCCAAGCCGGCCATCCCAGGGGACCTGCAACCGGCGGCGGCTGCGCGGGCAAAGGACCCACAGGGGACACCATGGAGCCCGGGAGGGACAAAGCAGGCCCGACGCCAGTGCACCCAAGAACATCGTTGTGTTCACGGCATGGTGCATCTGAGACGGACACCTCGGAGGCTGTTATGAGCAAGCGACCGAGACCCAAGTGGAAGAAGCGGCGCCGGATCAGCGTTGTACGTTCTAGCAGCAACGCTTCCTGCAAAGAGCGTCAAGGAAAGCGCAACGAGCGCCGCTTCAGAAAGAGGAAGCGGTCATCGAGGCTGGGAGGGGGAAAACTCCAATACCCCCCTCCCAATGAGCCGCGAACCCAAAGCTCAAGCGCGAGCAAAGAGCCTGGAGGAGGCAACAATGAGCCTGGAACGACTCAGCGAGGTTCGAGACGGAGTCACAGCTCATCGCCCGTGGTTCAGCCAGGCATCACGTCAGACGGGGAAACCAAGGGAGATCTCCGAGACTGCAACTTCGTGCCTGCACGCAAGTCCAAGGGGAAGAACTTGAACAGTTCGAGTGAGGCCAAGAACAAACTGGGCGTGGGTTAGAGCGAATGACTTTAAAGCAAAAAGGGAGGGCTAAACGTGTTTTTTTTTAAAGTGTTATTGAGTTGAATAGGTTTTCGGCAAGTTTATTAACTTTTTTTTTTTTCGGGAGTCCGAGTTTTGCGTTTTATTTGGCTTTAGCTCGTTGTGTTGGCGGTAAAGTTCCTTTAAAGCGGTTTTCTCTTCAGTAGAGTCTGCGTTATTGAGGACGTGCTCGAATTCAATAGGGATATGCCCTATGTGATTTACGTTACGGTTTGTAATGTGGTTTTTTCACGGGAGTCCATTTTATATTAGGTTGAGCTTTAAGGGACTTTTATTGGTCTGCAAGAGTTTTTTTTGCTAGAGCAACCTGTCGGCGGAAATAAGTTTCTTTGTGCGTGTCTTTCGTTTGTACAATAGCACGGAACCTTCGCGAGGCACTTTTTTGTGTTGTTCGTTTTGGTCTGGTGGATTGGAGAGATTGGGGGCTAGGCGCTTGCCTGCGCGGAGTTTGGTTTGGTGTTGTTGGTCTTTGTTACGGCCACTTCGCAGAGTGGACCCCAGCCTGGACCTCAGTCGCCAGCCCAGCCGTGAGACCGCGTCTTTCAAGGGACCAGTGTGGACTGCTCCCCCTCAAGACACTCTTCTTGGCGGCGGAGGAGCTGTTGCGAAAGGCCTCAGGAGACGACCTTGCCCTTCCAAACCGACCGGCACTGGTGAACGCCCTGGAGCATTGTCGCCAGGTGGCTACGGTCAGCTGCACCCGGAGACAAAGCGAAAGGCGCCTTGGAGTCGCCAACGCTCCTTGGTTTACGGGGACGACGTGACCTTCTCCGAAGGATCATCGGGTTGACCCACGCCAGTGTCATCTAGCCGTCTTTTCCGTCCGGCCCCTCTCCTTGCTTCTGCTGTCTGACCTCGACGCACGGTGACCCGACAGCTTGGGACGTCCTCGACAAAGGAGGGGGCTTTATTCAATTTCCCCAGCTTAGATCGCCCATGGGATTATCCCCTAACACACGGAAGCCAGGACGCCTGCAATTATGGATGTCTTCCGCCTTCCTCGACTTCGATGGCACCATTGTCCGCCGAGATTGACCGGCGCCGGTGACCGACCAAGGACGTCTGGCCCTCGGTGTGCGTGATGAGTGTGGCAGTGTGTGAGGGAGAGGGAAGGGGCGTGCCTGACGTGACGAAGACTGACCACGCCGTTTTGGTCAAGGCAGGGATGATAGGGATTCCCTAGTAGGGATGTGTGGAAATGTGACAATATAAAATGAGCAGCAGGCCACTGCTACAGTGTGTTCTCGTGTTCTCGACAGTGTTCTCCCGTTGATGTCGTAAACTTGTCCATTTGTGTATATAAAGAGTTATACGATACACCCCTCCTGCTCCCTGGTCCTTCCCGATTCCGGCTTCCTCATGAGATCCTGCCCTGGCTCGGCTCCCTGCCGCAAACCAAGTTCCCGGACAACCACGAGGTCCCAACAATATCCAAGATATATACGAGTTGAGCAGCGTAAGTTTCACCACGTTGGTTAAGAAGTATATGGTCACACTCAAAAACGAAGGACGACCAATGGAGTTCGAAGTGGACACCGGAGCTGCGTGTTCCGTCTTCAGTGTGGACACCTACAGAAAAACCTCAACAAAGAAGGCCTCTTCACTGAACAAAGGAGTTGTCACGCTCCGACCATGGGCAGGAAAAGATCTACAAGTTCTCGGGTCAGCAGAAGTCCGCATCCGACAAAAGTCAAAAGACTATCTGCTCCCGCTAATCGTGGCCTCAGGTTGGGGCTGCAATCAGCTTGGTAGAAACTGCTTCCCGGCACTCAGTATCAGAGTCAGCGGGATATACCAGCTTGACCAGGGCAAGACCCTTGATGACGTGTTGCTGACAAACGAGGAAGTTTTTGATCCAGAGATAAATGAGCACAAGGGCCACGCGGTACATCTGGAGCTGAAGGAAGATGCGACACCGTGCTTTTAAAAGGCTCGACCAGTTCCCTTCGCAATGCGGACCGCAGTTGAGGCAGAACTGCGGGTGGTTTAAAATCCAGGCATAATCAAGCCGACGCAGCACACCGACTGGGCAACACTGGTAGTGATCATACGAAAGAAGGACGGCACTATACCGATGTGCGGATACTATAGGAGCACGGCGAACGCGGCTGCTAAACTCGCAGTGTATCCAATGCCAACTGTAACAGACCTTCTGGCGAGTGTGCAGAGAGGCACAAAATTCTCGACGCTGGATCTCACTTAGGCATATCAACAGCTGCGCGTGAAAGCAGAGACAGCAAGTGTGCTCAAGGGACTATACAGTGTTTAACGAAGGCCTTTTGGAATTTCGGCTGCCCCAGCGATTTTCCAACGCTACATGGAGACAATCCTGGCACGACTACCCGGCGTGGGAGTCTACCTGAATGATGTCATAATCAGCGGAACCACAAAGACAGGGCACCGTGAGCGTCTCGAGGCAGTTTTGGGCAGGTTGGTGAACGCCGGGCTTCGCTTAAAAAGGTCAAACTGTCATTTCGGTGTGGAAGAAGTGAAGTTTCTGGGACATAAGATAAATGCATCAGGAGAACACACCACAGCAGAAAAACAGTGAGCAATTAGATGCCGTAACAGACCAGCCGGGCCATGCTTTAGTCATTTCTAGGACTCCTGGCATTTTATGACCGTCTCACTCAGAACCGAGCCTCCATAGCCAAGGTGCTATAAAGGCTACATGAGAAAGAAGCTCCATGGCAGTGGGGTGCACGACATCAGCAGGCGTTTTTGAAACTGAAAGAAGCCATTGCGGAACGTACAGATCTAGATTATTATGATGACAATAAGCCGCTGGTATTGTTCTTTGACGCATCACCATAGGGCATCGGTGCGGTACTCGCGCACCTAGACAAAGACGGAAACGAGTCTCCCGTACCCCTCATTTTTAGAACATTGGGAAAGGCCAAGGAAAACTACTCCCAGTTGGACAAGGAGAGTTTAGCAATAGTGTACGCGACAAGCAGGATCCACAACTACATTTCCGGTCGACATGTTACCATCACAACGGATCATCAACTAATACTGCGAATTCTAGGTCCACAAAGTCCGGTTCGGCCCATTCGTTCACCACGCATGAATAGGTGGTACGTTAAGCTCACGGCCTATAACTATACGATCTTGTCTATTGACAGGAGAACGGAATCAGAATGCGAATCTTTGAACAGACTACCTTTAGCGTCAGCGACGACGAGCCACGTCTCCCGGAGATGTGCTCTTGCTGCAAGCGTTGACCATCACTCTAAACAAAAAGGGTGTATTCTTACACCCTTTGTCCCATATAATACACCCCAAACTTCAATTCGACGTACAGCGCCCTATAGTCGAACAGACGGCCCCAAATTTACGAGGGGCTTGATGGCCGTGTGGTACAACTTATTAAAATAGCTAATGTACGTGTTACTGACTACAAAAAAATAATCGGGGTTTTCTTGGCCCTACTGCAAAAACTCAGTGTTTTCTTTATGCGGTCTTTGATACGTACTTTAGCTATTTGAAAAGTTATATCGCACCGTTATCAAGCCCCTCGTAAACTTTGGGACCGTCTGTTCGACTATAAAGCGCTGTACGTCGATTTGAAGTTTTGGGGTGTATTATGTGGGACAAAAGGGTGTAAGGTGATACCTTTTTTAGAGTGCAGGCCACCAATTACTGTCGAAAAGCTGGCAGACAAGACAAAGAAGAAACCACTATTTCCCGTGTGTACGACGTAGTTCAGAGGGGAAATTTCAGAGAATCAAGGAAGACACCTTTCAACCATTTAAGAACAAGGACACTGAACTGGCGATACAACGAGGATGTTTAACATGGGGATCACGTGTGGTGATACCAGCGTCTCTGCGGCTCGTCCCTGGCTCTGGTACACTCAGGACATCGTGGAATCGTGGCCATGAAAGCCTGCACCACAAGTATATTGCCGCGAGCGCAGCTGACCAAGCAGGCAGCGCGCTCGTGGCCTAATGGTTATCGCTCGTGCCTTCCACGCAGAAAGCCAGGGTTCGATTCCTGGCCGCGGGGACGCATTTTTGTGAACTCTGACGTAAATGTTCTGGTAAATTCGAGAACCGTGTTGCTTGTTCGAGGTCAGAATGTTCTACACGCAGAACCTTCTACGCCGATTCTTCCAGAACCCCACGCGTGTACATAAGGGGCTCCGCGTGGCGAGCCGCAGTCAGTTTCGCCCCAGCGTTCGACTCTGCCCTCACGCCGACCTCGACGCCCGCGACGCTCTGTTTCTTCTGTTGTTATCGTTTTTTCCTTTTTATTTTTGGGCACAAGTTCGCCCCATTAAACGTTTAGTTTCTTCAGTTATTCGCCGCCTCATCACTTGTCATTCGTGACATTTTGGTGGAGGTGCTGGGTATCGCATTCTATGCCCGTGGAGCGTACCCCTCCGAAAACACCGCCCGCCAAGTGACGTGCTCAGCCCCGGGAGGTTACCCTTCGCAGAAGACGCCAAGCCCGATCAAGCCGCCGTACCAAAGGCCAATCCCCGGAATCGGACCCTTGCCACCGAAACCGAGGAAGAAGACCGCGACGATGACCACGCCACCCGTCGTTGTCCTACCCGTCGCCGCCCGTACGCCCGTGTCCTTCCATGGTGAGCCCTATGAGACGTCGAGGACTGGCTACAACATTACGAACGTGTGGCCCGCCATAACCGATGGACACCGGAGCAGTGCCTTCAGAATGTGTACTTCGCTCTGGAAGGCACGGCACGCACCTGGTTTGAAAACCACGAAGCGTCGATTTCGTCGTGGGAAGAATTCCAGGCCGAGCTGCGACGCACCTTTGCCAACCAACAGCGACGACAGCGTGCCGAAGAACTCCTGCGAGCGAGAAACCAAGGGCAGACCGAGAGCGTCACAAGCTTCTGTCGAAGACGTTCTCCACCTGATGAATCGCGCCGACCCAAACGCTCCCGAAGAAAAAAAGCTGCGTGTCTTGATGCGCGGCGTAAAGGAAAACATCTTCGGAGGCCTTGTTCGGAGCCCGCCTACCACCGTCGAAGGCTTCATCACGGAGGCCACCAACATTGAACGTGCCCTTCAAGCTCGTGCCGCCCACTATCACCGAGGTCCCGGCGTCGCTGCCTTTTCGTCTTCCGGCTGCAACAACACGGACATCCGCGAAATAATCCGGGACATCGTCCGTGAAGAGCTGAAGAAGCTGCTACCGGCCGCCGAACGGTCCAGCTTCACTCTCGATCGCCGAGATGGTTCAGAGAAGAGGTCCAGCAAGCGCTTCCAGCCAGACGTTCTCGCCGACGCCGCACCGGAACCACCAGCTGTGACCTACGCCGCAGTTGTTCGTCGTCCGCAGCCTCCTGTCACCCGGCAGTACCCAGCTGCACCCCGACGAGAAGTCTCTTCGCTGCAGTACACTCCGCGCCAAGAGCCAGCGTAGACCTCGAAAGACCGACGTGTGGGCGCACGGATGACGGACGTCCGGTGTGCTTTCACTGCGGGGGGTCTGACCACGTTTACCGAAGGTGCCCCTACCGCCAGCTCGGCCTGCGAGGATTCGCGCCAAACGACCGTCGACCTTGTTTGGAGAACGACCAAGAGACATCGAGGAATACCTCCGTCGCCCTCCGTCACCAGCGCCAACAGCACCACGAGGTTCCCGTTCTCCATCCCCCCGACGTTCCGCATCGCCTCTCCGTCGGTCGCGCCGTGAGAGCTCAGTCCCCCCTATCTCGTCGGGAAAACTAAGTGCGGCAACGCCCGGAGGTGGCCGTTGCCGAAGACGACCCAAGTAAAGAGCCTCCAAGAACGCCGGAGCGCTCCCACTCTCTTGACGCCACGCACCCCAACGACATGCCTGCAACGGTGTCAAACAACCTAAACGTCGCCATCGACGGCCACGACGCATCAGCACTCGTAGACACCGGAGCAGACTACTCATCTTGAGTGGGAGGCTCTCCCGCCGCCTTCGTAAAGTCATGACGCCGTGGGATGGACCTCAAATACGAACAGCCGGAGGACACCTCATTACACCAGTCGGGAGATGCACTGCTCGAGTCGAGATCCACGGTGAGACGTGCCCTGTGAAGTTTCGTCGTTCTACAAGACTGTTCCAGAGACGTCATCCTCGGCATGGACTTTCTGTGTGAATACGGCGCCTGTCATCGACCTTGGTGAGAACAGATTGACGCTGCGCAAGCCTGTTCCACCTTCAGAGAAACCCCAAACTGCGTCAGCCACCATCCGAGTCGCTGCGCCCACGTGAACCTGCCGCCGCGATCAAGTGTTGTCGTACCCGTCGTGACCGATGCAGCTACCTGCGGCGAAGTTGTTCTTGAAGGCAACCTTCAATTGCTCCTGGGAAAAGGAATAGGCATCGCAAGAGGATTGACTAAACTTCAGGATGGGCGCACCGTGGTGCTCGTGACAAACTTCCGACAAGAAACGCAACACCTCACAAAAGGTGCCGCTGTGGGTCACGTCGATGAACTTTGGAACTCCGCCGCAATCGCCGCGATTGATGAAGAATCATCGCCACCTCAGCAAGACATTACGCCGCCAGCGCAGCTTGACATTGACCCCAAGCTTCCAGGCCCGAAACGACGGCAGCTGAGTGACCTCCTCGCCGAATACAGCAACTGCTTCGCGACGTTTCGAAGGTGCGCCAAACCCCCGTTGCGAAGCATTCGCACTCGTCACCGACGACGACGCGCTCCCTGTGTAATCGGAGACTCCATCGAGCGAGGCGTCTGACGGGTCCTGAGGTTCGCAAGCCAGCAAAGCGAGTGGTGGTCCGTCACCACGCGGAACGGGCTCCCGTGCAAGTACGGACGAAACTTCGTGATTGCCAGACGACCGCAAGGCATTCTTTCTCAGTCGTGGAGTAATTTTTCTCCGCCTGGACAGTGTCCGACTTGCGTAGGCGAGACCCTCTCGAAGCCTTCTTCGTACCTGAACTAGTACAGCGCCGAGTCCCGCGTTACTTGCGTCCGTGTGAATCTCGGTTTCCGCATCCTGATCGAAATGACCAAGCACAGGAGGAGTTCAACATGACTATGGTCTACAAGTCAGGCCGTCAAGCACAGCGACGCCGACTGCCTGTCCAGAGCCCCGTCGAAACCCTTCCGGCTGCAGCGACGACAATGACGACGAGTGCCTTCCTAGGAGCAGTCACCACCGACGACATGGCATGACGTCAACGGGACGATCCTGAGCTGCGCGCATTAATCGAGCCCCTGGAAGGGGGCGGGAGTACCGTGCCCCTTGTTTTCTCACGAACCCTGCGACTTTCGCCATTCGACAGGGAGTGCTCTACAAAGAAAACTTAGGAAACAACAACTCGCCCGTGCTGCTGGTTATCCCGGCCGACCTTCGAGAGGAGATTTTCAAGCATGTCATGACGACCCGACGTCCGGACACCTTGGTTACAGCCGGACACTGGCCCGTATTCGTGAAAAGTATTATGGCCACAAGCTCCCCAAAAACCGTCCACCTCTACACCCGATCCTGCCACGAGTGCCAGCGACGCAAGAACCGCCGACGAAGCCGGCAGGTCTCCTGCAGCCGATTCCTCCGCCAACTACACCGTTCCAGCAGATCGGAATGGATCTACTTGGTCCTTTTCTGCCGTCGACCCTGGGAAAACGGTGGATAATCGTCGCCACAGATTATCTCACGCGGTACGCAGAACACGAAGGCCCCTTCCCTTCAGGGACTGCTGTGGAAGTCGCAAGGTTTCATCGAGTCCATCGTTCTCCGGCACGGCGCTCCGGAAGTTCTGCTTACAGATCGCGGATCATCGTTCATGGCACAGATGACCCAAGAAATCCTCCGGCTCAGTCACACCAGCCATCGTCGTAACCACTGCGTAACACCGCAGACCAACGGGCTGACGGAGCGACTCAACCAAGACAATCGCCGACATGATCTCTATGTACGTCGACGTAGAGCACAAGACGTGGGACGAGGTGTTGCCCTACGTCACGTCGCCTACAATACGGCGTGCAAGAGACGACAGGAGTAACCCGTTTCAGCTGGTGCATGGCAGAAAGCAACGACAATGCTGGACGCGATGTTACCCCACGAACGGCTGTCGACGGAAGTGACGACCCCCAGGTGGTGCCCAACGGGCAGAAGAGTCCGCCAGCTCGCCAGACACCGTATTCAAGCCCAACAACGCGTCGACGCGGGCCGCTACAACCTTCGTCGCAGGGACGTCCGCTTACAGCCCGGAGACGGGTGTGGGTGTGGACGCCATCCGTCGCCGCGGCCTCAAGTGAGAAATTGCTGAAACGATACTTTGGACCGTACAAGGTACTTCGTCGCACTCGGGAGCTGAACTACGAGGTGATGCCCGGACGGAACAAGAACATCATCACGCCGCCCACCACCGGCCTGAAGTCGTCCACGTCGTGCGCCTGAAGCCGTACTACGCCCGATAGGACTGTGCACCTTATGCCTTCCCAATGACTCTTTAGTTTACCGTCCTTTTTATTTGCTTTGTTTTGTTTTGTGTTGCATCGGGGCGATGCACTTTTAAGGGGGGAGTAATGCCGCGAGCGCAGCTGACCAGCAGGCAGCGCGCTCGTGGCCTAATGGTTATCGCGCGTGCCTTCCACGCAGAAAGCCAGGGTTCGATTCCTGGCCGCGGGGACGCATTTTTGTGAACTCTGACGTAAATGTTCTGGTAAATTCGAGAACCGTGTTGCTTGTTCGAGGTCAGAATGTTCTACACGCAGAACCTTCTACGCCGATTCTTCCAGAACCCCACGCGTGTACATGGGGCTCCGCGTGGCGAGCCGCAGTCAGTTTTCGCCTCAGCGTTCGATCTTGCTGCTTCGCCGCCTTCGACGCCCGCGACGCTCTCTTGTTATCTTCTATTTCATTTTTATTTTCGGGCACAAGTTCGCCCCATTAAACGTTCAGTTTACTCAGTTATTATCGCCTCATCACTTGTCATTCGTGACAATATCTTTGAATCTTGTCTATGCGCAGCTCTAGGCGCCCGTTTGCGGCTTGAGCGGTGTCGGCGTCGGCGTCGGCGTAGCCGCGCAGTGCATGATGGGTAAATTTCCCCGCTAAATTTAGCGGAAAAATTTCCCCGCTAAATCTAGCGGAATATTTTCCCGCTAAATCTAGCGGAAAATTTTCCCCGCTAAATTAAGCTGAAAATTGTCCCCACTACATTTAGCGGAAAAAATTCCCCGCTAAATTTAGCGGAAAACATTCTCCGCTAAATTTCGCGAAAAATTTTCCCCGCTAAATTTAGCAAAAGAAAATTCCCCGCTAAATTTAGTGGAAAAAATTTCCCTCGAAATTTAGCGAGAAAAATTCCCCGTTAGTTCTAACGGGAAAAATTCCCCGCTAGATCTAGCGGAAAAATTTTCCCGCCAAATTTAGCGAAAATCTTTCCCGCCAAATTTAGCAGAAAAAATTTCCCGCTAAATTTAGCGAGGAACTTTTCCGCTAAATTTACCAGAAAGTTTTCCCCTAAATGGGAGGCGAGCAGGAGAGGAGGAGGGACATAGCCCCCTTTCCGTACCTTCCCCTCCTCCTCCTCAAGAGCTGCGTTCTAATTCGGCGTTACAGGGAGTTGTAAACGGCTTTCATTTTTTTGTCATATATAAAATAAAGTTGAAGAACATAATTAAATGCATTCTCAAATGAATAAATTTTGTGAAAATTTAACGATGTTGATGATGATAATAAAATATTCTATTTTATTGGCAGCTGATAATGTACTTGAAATCTTTAATCTAATAAATCAAACTTAATTTGTATTGTGATCTCTCCGTAAGCACTTAAACGCCACAAATATAACATGCGGCAATGATGCGACTATGGCAGCGCTGCTGGTCAATTTAAATGGTCCGGCAAAATTTTTGGCCCTCTGGCTGATTTCTGACTTCGCCTGTAACTCAAAGCATTGTGATCCATTGAAGAACATCCTTTCTCCAGGTTTGCAGTAGAACACATCTGTGTACGCCTTGCTGATTTTCATAAACGTGTGCATTCTGAAAAATAGACAAAGAAAATGACGCTGTTAAAAAAAAAAGAAAAAAAAAAGAAGGCGTGTCTTTTGTCCCTTTATTGTGACCACATCTGAGAAGAATTTCATTCCTAAAGTTGAATGGAGAAGAAGATGGGGAATGAATTAGCTTAATTTTAATCATTCGTTTTCCAAATAAATATGTAACCCAGTTGGAGTGTGAGAAATATCATTTTTTGAGTTCTATCTTCTGCACGGTCTAACGTATTAAGAATCCGCAAACCAGAGACCAGATTAAAATCCTTTAAATCGTGCAATGGCAGAACATTTTAACTAACGACACTTCGAATTCAGCGAAGGGTGTCAAGCAAATGTGATCTTGATTCTACTCAAAAATGCACAGGAATTGGCGGATATGGGCAACGAAGCGTGATCAGGAGGAGAAGTCATCTAGAAAACTATCGATTCAAACACACGAAAAAAAATGTTTGCGCAATACAGTAATAATTCCAGGGACAATCAGTTTTGATATATAGTGGTATGTATCTTGCTAGCGAAGTGCGCGTTCAAAATATTGTTGTGGTCGGCCTTCCGCGATTGGCCAAGCGACGGGAATTGTCAGAGTGTCAACTTCGACGTGGTTCCTTTAAAGATGCGATTGCTTCAAACATCCACCGTGCTTTTTACACGCACCATCAAACTTGTCGTCACAACTGATGATAAGCAGCCAGGATCGTGACTCGTGACGTCACGGCGATGCTTGTTTTGTTCGTGACGTCAAGGATGGTTACAATGAGTGGACTTCACCGAAACATCACAGCACAGCACTTTAGGGTGACAGCACTATCGGGGTAGCATCACTTTTTGTCGTTAGCCTACTTCCCTTGGATTGTAGCCTTTGGCAGTACTTGAATGAACGCGTGTGTGAATAAAGACGCCATTCCAACATTATCGGATTTGCGTAAATATTCTCTCTCAATACGAGTCAATGTGTGCTAATCATACAAGCCCTGAAATCAAAAATTTGGCATTTACGAATAACAGATGGTTTCGGGAAGATGTATGTATGAAATGAACTTGCACGTGACTGTGTAAAAGCTGTGGCGATTCCCTCCACAACACTATACCAGGTGGCTGTTTGACCTGAACTCAACGGTAGTTAACCTCATATACGACCGTAGCTGGAAGTTTAAAATATGCGTTGCTCACAGTACAGGTTCAGTGTTGTCAAACGAAAGTACAAGTACATCGACGTACGCGTTCGTAGAATGTAACTCATGTGAACGATGGCGTCATCAATGCTTACTTGAGCTCATCCGAGCCAAAAACAGGATCCAGAAACGGTGAACAAAATTTCTGAAATTAACGATACACGAAAGGCAAAAATTCAAAACACTTGAACGAGGTTATTTTTTGTGCAAACAACCGGTTTGGATTAAAGACAATTTCTTTATATATTTCCATCACCAGTAGCTTTATAAAACATATATAGTCCTATTTTAAGCAAATATTACTCGCGATGAATTTATTTACTGAACATAGAGCGACTAAGACATCACATTTTTGTGACAATTGTTCTCGTTGAAATTGTACATGTAATACAAGATATATAAAAAATTCGGATGATCACAATTGAATATGGATTCCACAGTGTTGTGAAACCACGTAAATATAATATGAAAAAATGATAAACAATATCGCTATCTTTTTTCATGTAAGATTATGTTAAAATTATGCGCAAGCCGACCTCTATACCAGGAAGTCCTAGCATAGCTGTCCAAAAAAAATAAAAAAATATTGTAAGTGCCCCCTTGCATTACTCTTACTGGATCCGATTGATACAAGACAATTAACTTGAATCATAGAGCTGTCTTTGCTGCCCGTTATACATTCAAATGTGAGCGATAAAGCTAATAATGCGATACCTGTACGTACAAAACAAAAAACAAGTCTTGTTTTGTTGAAGATTTTCCGAGACCAGAGTATGCCTGCAAAGAATTCAAAGGGCGCAGCATTTACAAGATTGCATCATTTCAAGCTTTTTGAAACGTAGTATTCAGCGCATGATCAATACTCTATCAGTTATTATAAGTGGAATTCAAAGCAATTGAAAAGGTTCCTATGTATTCTGACATTATTTGCTACGTTTGATATAAGAAATTAAGTGATCGGTTCACACCAAGATGTATTTAACCATAATTTTTTTAGACATAAAAGCAAACGCCCAATATTGTAGATATTTTTGTCCTGATAACTATACGCGACTGCCGATTGACGAGTGTAGTTCATCCGAGTCATAAATTAAATGAGGGACAACTTCTTTGTTTAGAAATCTATTCGAATTTTTTAAGTCCTGAAAATGGTAGTTGTACATACCTTTAAGACATCTTGGAGTGACTTAGCTTCCAAATATTGTTCCGCCTTCTCCCAAGGAGTGAGGACCTGTAAATATGTACAGGTTTCAGGTGTCGTCTGCCAGACGTTTGTGCTGAAGCTTTGAACAATCTGAAGGCGCATACCTGGATTTTCGCCATAGAATTATACAAACTGCAGTCGTTCGGCGGATGTTCGCCCTATAGATTTGAACAACCCGATGTTTGGACTGACGTTCGTCCTAACAATTTAAACAATCTGAAGGTATTCGCCTGACGTTTGTGCTAAATATCTATACAATCTTAAGGCGATCGGCAGACGTTTGTGCTAAAGATCTCACAAATGTGGACGCATTTGACTGATGTTCTAAAAATATGAACAATCTGAGGGTCGTTTGCATAACGTTTGTCCCAACGATTTAACCGATCTCGAGGAGTTTGACTGACAGCAATTTGAGCCAGATTGTTCTGTTTTGAAACCTTTATTTTCAAAATCTGTGGATGTAAATTCGGAACTTTTTGTTGCGGCTGTCCAGTATAACCTACACATTCATAGAGACGAACAGCCCTCGATGCTAATGGGAAGCGTTAAAACATTATTATGCTTTTTTTTTTGTTAATTTAGCATGAGATGGCGTTTAAAAAACCTGCTACTTCCGACTGTGTACTGGCTCTCCAATCGAATGGAACATAAAACATTTGTGACGCGTAGTTAATTTATTAAGGACTAAGAAAACATTGTCTTTCTACCACCAACGCCCTGTAGCTCAGCTGAGGTGTTCACATAATTATTGTTTATGTTTATTTATTGATGCCCACAAACAGCAGCATGTCTTCTCGGTGGTTCATTACAAAGAAGAAGAAGAAACAAACGCACACACATCAAACACACTAATATTTAAGACGAAAAATACCAAACAAAAATAATATTTTTTTATGGTTCTGACATTGCTATTTTTTTAAATAGCTCAAAGGGCATGAACATGGCAATTGAGGGTGACGAAATACAATTATACAAAACTTCCATTCGGGTGACTGCCGAAAGCTGAAAACACACCAACAAAAAAACAGTTCCATTGACCCCAGAGAGCAAGAAGATAAACAAAACCTTTCTTAGAAAAAATTGTAAGGGTGCAGGCGAGCTGGTGAATATTAACCATGTTGATTTAACCTGAGACTGGGGTAGAGAAGAAGCATCAAAACATAGAAGGGACAGAAAATAGAAAGGACGACGTCTCAAACTCAGCTAACTCGTTTATTTAATCCACCTCCTTATATAGTCTCAATCTGAAGGTCATCTCCACCAACACAAAACACAAAAGGACGAAGTCTTACAGTTC